>CAUYRH010074345.1:0-24166 GCA_963574655.1 Perodicticus potto
TTTCTTTCTTTCTTTCTTTCTTTCTTTCTTTCTTTCTTTCTTTCTTTCTTTCTTTCTTTCTTTCTTTCTTTCTTTCTTTCTTTCTCTCTCTCTCTCTCTCTCTCTCTCTCTCTCTCTCTTTCTTTCTTTCGTTTTTGTATTAAAATTTTTCATTGTTTCTTTCTTCAATAGTAAGGGCTAAAATTTTGCTACAGTTTTTCTTCTCTTCTTATTCTTTTCTTCCCATTTTTTTTCCTTGAGATTTTGCTTTGTTGGCTCAGTGCCTATAGCTCAAGTGGCTAAGGCACCAGCCACATACACCAGAGCTGGCAGGTTTGAATGCAGCCCTAGCCTGCCAAACAACAATGACAACTACAACCAAAAAATAGCTGGGTGTTGTGGCAGGCGCCTGTAGTCCCAGCTACTTGGGAGGCTGAGGTAAGGGTTAGGGTTAGGGTTAGGGATCGCTTAAGCCCAGGAGTTTGAGGTTGCTGTGAGCTGTGATACCACAGAACTCTACCCAGGGCTACAGCTTGAAACTCTGTCTCAAAAAAAGAAAAAAAAAGATTTTGTTTTGTTTTGTTTCATTTTATTGTATTTTTATTTTTCCATTTTTATTTTCTTCAATAATAAGGGCTCCATTTTTGCTATGGTTTTCCTACTCCTTTTATTCTTCCTTTTATTTCAATTTCTCCACTTTTCTCTCTCTTTTTTTAAAGATTTTTTACTTTTCTTATCTTTCCCACATACATTTCTCAGATAAAAACTAATTACTTTTTACATCTTATATAATTTTACTTTTAATTTTCTTTATATACTTTTATTATTATTTTTTATTTTTCCTGATCTGTTTTATTCTTTGTTAAACTGTATTCCATTTATGGGGCAGAGGCTCACTCTGAGGCTTGGGCTGGGGTGGGAGCCATTATTGTCCTGGCTCACAGAAAATTTGATCACCTGGTCTAGGGGGTCCTTCTAGCTTGGGCCTTTGGAAAGATGCTATTGGTAGGTCCCCACTGTGATATACTGCTCTTTTTCTTTTCTTCTTTATTTTGTAGAGGTGGAAACTTGTTTTTGCTCAGGCTGGTAAGGAGCTCCTAACTACAAGGGACCCACCTAACCCTGCTCCCCAGAGGCCAAGAATTGTGGATGTGGGTTCACCCTGTTCACCCTGTTGAACACCACTATTACTATCCTTTCTCTCTCTTTCTATTCTTCTCTTGTTTCTATCATCTTTCTTTTTACCACCTCCTTTTCTTTTTCTTTTTCAATCTTTTTTCCCTTCTTGTTCTTCACTCTTCTCTTCCTTTTGGTCCTATACCAAGAGGACACTTCAACACTTAAGCACAGAGACAAGTTAATTTAAAGAGAAGAAGGAAGTAAAAGGAAAAAGTAGGGGGAGGAAGCAGATAAGAAGAAAATTCTCATGAAGATGAACTGACAGAAAAATCCTGGCAATAAGAAAAACCAGGACAGTGCAACTCCCCCACTACCCACAAAGGATCATGTGGTAGCAACTACAGAGAATTCCACCTATAAAGAAATGTTAGAAATGATGGAAAGGAAATTTAAAATATGTTGGTAAAAACAATGAAGGAAATTGTTGAGAAAGAGGAAAATAACCAAAAGGAAATCCCAAAATAGAACCAAGTAAAGGATGAAAAATATAGAAATTATATAGTGGAGCTTAAGGAATTGAAGGAGTCAATCAGGGAACTTAAGGATGCAGTAGAAGGCATCAATGACAAATTAGACTATGGAGAAGAAAGAATCTCAGAGCTAGAGAATAAAGCTTGTAACCTAATACAGGCAGTTAAAGAGGCCAAAAAAGAGAGAGACAAACTAGAATGTTTTCTCAGAGAATTATGGGACTTCATGAAGCATTCAAACATATGAATTACAGGTATTCCTGAAGGAGAAGAATGCTCCAGAGGAATGGAAGCCCTACTGAAGGATATCATAAATGAAAATTTCCCAAATATCACCAAAGATTCTGACATACTCCTTTCAGAGGGATATCAAAGCCCAGATCATCTCCAAGACAGATTGTCATGAACCTGTCCAAAGTTTAGATGAAAGGCAATATTTTGCAAGTTGCCAATTGACCTACAGGGGCAGATCCATTTAGGGTGACAGTGGACTTCTCAAATGAAATTTTTCAAGCCAGAAGAGAATGGTCAACTATCTTTAACTTTCTTAAACAAAATAATATTCAGCCCAAAATTCTATATCCTGCTAAGCTAAGCTTTAAAATTGATGGAAAAATCATATCTTTTACTGATCTCCAAACACTGAGGAAGTTTGCCACTACGAGGCCAACTCTATAGGAAATACTTGGACTTATTCTCCATACTGACCATCACAATGGACCACCAGCAAAATAAATACCACAAACTAAAGGAGAAAACCTAGCTTCCACAATGACACAAAGAACAAAACTAAGTAATGGACTTTCACAAAATAAGATGAATAGAACTCCACCACACTTATCAATTCCCTCAATAAATGTTAATGGCTTGAATTCCTCACTGAAGAGGCACAGGCTGACTGATTGGATAAGAAAGCAAAAGCCATTCATATGCTGTCTCCAGTAGACACCTAGCCTTGAAGGACAAAAGAATATTCAGGGTGAAGGGATGGAGAGCAATATTTCAGGCAAGTGGAAATCAGAAAAAAGGAGGGATCACAATCTTATTTGCAGATACAAGTGGATTTGAAGCAACTAAAGTCAAAAAAGACAAAAATGGACATTTCATATTTGTCAAGGGAACAGTACAACAAGAGGACATTTCAATTCTAAATATTTATGCACCCAACTAAATGCTCCCAGACTTATGAAGCAGAGTTTAATTGGTCTCAGCAATATAATATCCCATAACACCATAATAGTAGGGGACTTTAACACCCCTCTTACAGAGCTGGACAGATCCTCTAAACCAGTGGTTCTCAATCTTCCCAATGCTGCAGCCCTTTAATACAGTTCCTGTGGGTCACGACCCACAGGTTGAGAACCTCTGCTCTGAACAGAAACTAAACAAAGTACAAAGGACTTAAATGTGACCCTAGAGTAATTGTGCTTAATAGACATATACAGAATGCATCATCTCAAAGCTAAGAAATAAACATTCTTCTCATTAGCCCATAGAACATTCTCCAAAATAGATCATATCCTAAGGCACAAATCAAATCTCAACAAAATTAAAAGAATTGAAATTACACCTTGTGTATTCTCAGACCACAAGGCAATGAAGGTGGAACTCAGCTCCAACAAAAATTTTCATTCTCATCTACAAGGCATGAAAACTAAAGAACCTTATTCTAAAGGAGAATTGGTTCAAGGAATAGCTGAAGGAGGAAATCATTAACTTCCTTAAACATAACAACAATGAAGACACCAAAACCTGTGGGACACTGCAAAAGTTGTCCTGTGAGGGAAATTTATCACATTAGAGCTTATATCTGAAAAACAGAAAGAGAGCACATTGACAACCTAATGAATCATCTTAAATAAGTGGAAAAGGAAGAGCAATCCAATCCCAAACTGAGCAGAAGAAAAGAAATAACAAAATTCAATCAGAAAGAAATGAAATTCAAAACAAAAGAATAATTCAGAAAATTAATGAAACAAAAAGTTTGTTCTTTGAAAAGATAAATAAAATCAATAAACCATTGGCCAGATTAACTAGAAACAGAAAAGTAAAATCTTTAATAACCTCAATCAGAAATGAAAAGAGGGAAGTAATAACTAATAGCAGGGATAAAAGAGGTTATTTCTGACTACTACAAAAAATTTTATACCCAGAAATTTGACAATGTGGAAGAAATAGACCAATACCTGGAATTATACCATCTCCCTAGACTAATATCAAGCAGTGAGATTTCAAAAACAACAAAAAAGCTTCCAACAAAAATAAGCCCTGGACCAGATGGCTGCACACTAGATTTCTAACAAATCTTCAAAGTCGAGCTTGTACCTATACTGCAGAAGGAAGGAACTTTCCCCAACACAATCTATGAGGCAAACATCACCCTGATTCTAAAACTAAGAAAGGACCCAACTAAAAAGGAGAACTACAGACCAATTTCACTAATGAATAGTGATGCAAAAATACTCAACAAAATCTTAGCTAATAGGTTGCAGCTACACATTAAAAAAAAATTATAGATCACAATCAAGTAGGCTTCATCCCAGGGATGCAAGGCTGATTTAACATACACAAATCCATAAATGTAACACACCATATCAACAAAAGCAAAAACAAAGGCCATATGATCCTTTCAATAGACACAGAGAAAGCATTTGATAAAATTTAGCATCCTTTTCTAACAAGAACACTTAAGAATATAGGCAGAGGTGGCACATTTCTTAAGCTAATTGATGCCACTTACGACAAACACACAGCTATTATCATATCAGCATAGTTCTGGAAGTTCTAGCCAATGTGATCAGGCAAGAGAAGGATATAAAGGAGGTCAAACCGTCACTTTTCACTGATGACATGATCTTTTACATAGAAAACCCCAGAGACTCAACTGCAAAGTGCCCAGAAGTGATCAAGCAATATCATAACGTCTCAGGGTATAAAATCAATGTCCAGAAACAAATAGCCTTTGTACAGGCCAATAACAGCCAAGTTGAGAAGCAAATCAAGGACACAATTCCCTTCATGGTAACTTCAAGGATATAAAATACTTAGGAATAACCTAACAAAAGAGGCAGAGGACCTTTACAAAGAGAACTGTAAAACCCTAAGAAAAGAAATAGCAGAAAACATTAACAAATGGAAGAGCAGACCATGCTCTTGGCTGGGAAGAATCAACATTATTATTTTGTTTTCTAATTTTATTTTAGTATTATCAACATTGTTAAAATGCCTATTCTACCCCCCAAAAATCTGCAGATTCAATGCAATGCCCATTAAAATACCAACATCATGGCTCGGCACCTGTGCCTCAAGTGGCTAAGGCACCAGCCATATGCACCTGAGCTAGTGGGTTCAAATCCAGCCTGGGTCCGCCAAACAACAATGATAGCTGCAACAAAAATATAGCTGGGCATCGTGGCAGGAGCCTGTAATCCCAGCTACTTGGGAGGCAGCGGCAGCAGAATCACTTGAGCCCAGGAGTTGGAGGTTGCTGTGAGCTGTGATGCCACAGCACTCTACCAGGGTGACAGCTTGAGGCTCTGTCTCAAAAATAAAATAAAATAAAATAAAATAAAATAAAATAAAATAAAATAAAATAAAAAAATAAAATAAAAATACCAATATCGTACTTACAAGAGCTGAAAAAAATAGTGCTTTGTTTTGTATGGAATAAAAAAAAAAAATGGATAGCCAAGGCTATTTTGAGTAATAAAAACAAAGCCAGAGGCATCATTCTACTAGACCTCAGGTAATATTACAAGTCCACAGTAATCAAAATGGCATGGTACTGGCACAAAAGTAGAGACAGAGACATATGAAACAGAATAGAAAACCAAGAGATAAAACCAGTCTCTGATCATCTGATCTTTGATAAACAAAACAAAAGCATACACTGGAGAAAAGAAAGCCTTTTCTACAAATGGTGTTAGGAGAACTGGCTAACCACATGTAAAAGACTGAAACTGGACCCATACATTTCCCACTTACAAAAATTGACTCAAGATGGACAAAAGATTTAACTCTAAAATATGAAATGAAAAAAATCTTAGAAGAAAGTGTGGGAAAAACTCTTGATGATGTTGGACTTGGGAAAGGTTTTACGAAGAAGACTTCAGTGGCAATTGCAATAACAACAAAAATAAACAAAGGGGTCTTAATTAAGCTGAAGAGCTTCTGCAAGCTAAGGATATAATGAGTAAAGCAAAAAGACAACCTTCAGAATGGGAAAAGATGTTTGCATGCTAGGAATCTGACAAAGGGTTGATAATTAGAATCTATAGAAAACTCAAAAAGAGCAAACAGTCCCACCTACCACAAGGCAAGAGATATGAACAGAACCCTCTCTGAGAAAGATAGACAAATGGCTAACAAACATTTGAAAAAATGCTCATCATCTCTGATTGTCAGAGAAATGCAAATCAAAACTTCCCTGAGACATCACCTAACACCAGTGAGAATTGCCCACAACATAAAGTCTCAAAGCTGCAGATGCTGGCATGGATGTGGAGAGAAGAGAACACTTTTATAGAGCTGGTGGGACTGCAAACTATTACAACCTTTTTGGAAGGAAGTACGAAGAATCGTCAAATAACTAAAATTAGACCTCCCATTTGATCCTGCAATCCCATTACTAGGTATCTACCCAGAAGAAAAAAAAAAAACATTTTATCATAAGGACATTTATACTAGATTGTTTATCATAGCTCATTTTACAATTGCCAAAATGTAGAAACAACCTAAATGTGTCCCAACCAGGAACAGATTGTTGTGTGATATACATATACCATAGAATACTATGCTGTGGTATATGTAACCATGGAACAAGATGTGGTATATGAATACCATGGAACACTATTCAGCCATTAAAAAAGATGGAGACTTTACATCTTTTGTATTAACCTGGATGGAGTTGAAACACATTCTTCTTAGTAAAGTATCACAAGAACAGAGGTGCAAGAATCTGATGTACTCACGCTAATATGAAACCAGTAAACCCACATAAGAGAAAAGCTCAAATCAATTCAAGGTAGGGGGCAGAATAATGAGGAAGCAGGGAGAAAGAAGGAGTGATGGGGATGGGTGTGCTCCCACTTAATGAGCACAATGTTAGGGTGTATGGCACACGTCTTATGCCCCCACAATTATAAGAGGGACTCTACTTAACTTTACAATGCAAACGTTGTAACCTAATTCTTTGTACCCTCAAATTAACCCAGAACAATAAAAGAAAGAACATTCACATACCTCACCATCTAATAATTCCACAGCTAGATACATTCCGAATAGCAACTTGAGGCATATATATATACAAGGAACATGAACAAGTATATTCACAACTGCACCATTATCCAGCAAAATCTGCAAACAAGCTATATATGAGAGAATGAATAAATAAATGGTATTTTATTCACATAATGCAAATGTATGGCATTTATAGCAAAAAAAAAAAAAAAACCCTCCAAAAATTACAGACATAGTTTGAGAATGAACTGGGAAGGGGTTCTTTGGGCAGGCCATCCTTTCCCTTTACACAGAAGCAGCTGTCTGGGGGAGCAGGCTATGTTCACAGCAATTTACTTTCTTGGGTAATGATGCCTATTGTGAAGCTAGGCACCAGTGGATGGATTCAAAGCTCCCTCACCAGAGCCAAGGTCCTTGGAAGAGAACATGCTGATGCTACTAACACAAAGCATAATTACCATGTGCAACAATAGTCAAAGGAACACTCTGCAGCTACAGAAAATGAAAATTTCCCAAAATATTTAGGGTCATGGAAAAGACTCATGACATAATTTTAAAAGTGCACTTTATGAAGTTAGTTGCGTTTGTGATATAGTGCCAATTATGTATGAAAGCATATCTTCAGTGCTATTTTCTTGCAGAAATTTCATTTTAAAAAACACTACTTCTAGGAAAAGATATTAACAAATAGAAAAACATACTTTGCTCATGTCTGGGAAGAATCAACACTGTTAAAATGTCTATACTACCCAAAGCCATCTATAGCTTTAATGTCATAATTTGAAGAACTTGAAAAATAGTACTTCGTTTCACATGGAACCAGAAAAAAAAATGAATAGCCAATACAATTTTAAGAAATAAAAACAAATCTTGTGGCATCAGATCACCAGACTTCAGGTTATACTACAAGTCTATAGTGATCAAAACAGCATGGTACTGGCACAAAAATAAAGATCTGTGGAATAGAATAGAGAACCTAGAGATGAATCACCATCTGATCTTTGATAAACCAAACAAAAACATGCACTGGCTAATCTGTTCTCCCAGCACCAAGATCTACACCTCTCAACACTGGCAAAAATTGACTCTTGCAGCATAAAAGATATAATTTAAGACATGAAACAATAAAAATGCTAGGAGAAAGTATGGGGAAAACTCTTGACAAAATAGGCCTAGGAAAAGGTTTTATAAAGACCCTCTTGGCAATTGCAGCAACACTGAAAATAAATAAATCTATGATCAAGCTAAAAAGCTTCTGCACCATTGAGGTACAACAACTAAAGCAAACAGACAGCCTTCAAAATGGGAGAAGATATTTGCATGCTATGAATCTGAGAAAGGATCAATAACTATAATCTACAGAGAACTCAGATTAATCAACAAGAAAAGAGCAAACAACCCTATTTATAAGTGGTCAAGAGACTTGAACAGAAACTTCTCTGAAGATGACAGATGAATGGCCAATAAACACATAAAAAAATTTTCATCTTCCCAGTCATCAGAGAAATGCAAATAAAAACCACTCTGAGATATCACGTAACCCCAATGAGAATAACCCACATCACAAAATCCTGAAACTGCAGATTCTGGCATGAACGTGGAGAGAAGGGAACACTTTGCACTGTTGGAAGGATTGCAAACTAATACAGACTCTATGGAAAGAAGTATGGAGAATTCTCAAAGAACTAAAAGTTGATCTTTCATTTGATCCTGAAATCCCATTACTAGTAGATACCTAGAAAAAAAAATTTTACCACAAGGACATTTGCAGTAGAACATTTATTACAGCTAAATGCACAATTGCCAAGTGCCTATCAACCCAGGAATGGATTAACAAGCTGGCTTTATGTATATGATGGAATATTATTCAGCCACTAAAAAAGATGGAGACTTTGCATCTTTTGTGTTTACCTGCATGGAGTGGAAACACATTCTTCTTAGTAAAGTGTGACAAGAATGGGGGAACAAAAGTATCCAATGTACTCAATACTAATATGAAAACAATATATAAACAACTACATACCCATGGAAAAGAAAAACACAAGTGTAGTCTAGCAAGGAGAAAAGGAGGGAGGTGGAAGAAGGGTGATTAGTGGGAATCAGCATGCCCCTGGGTGAAGGGCTCAACTACAACTTGAACTTTACCTTAGAATTAAAAACAATGTAACCTAAATATTTGTATGCTCATACTAATCTGAAACTTTTTTTAAAAGCACTTACTATTTCTGTATAATGTATAATTATACATCTCCCATAGAATAAATAGAAACTAAAGTAGAAGAATGAAAAAAAGATTAGTTTCACTGTTCAGATAACCATGGTTAAAAATTCAATACCATTTTAAAGAGCCTTTCATGCTATAGATGTAATTTTACACATATGTAATACATTATACATAGATCTCCAACCCAATTTTAATTCAGTTAACAATATGTCATATCATGTATCTTCATGAGAGTAAAAGTCATAATATTATATTAAATAATTGATAGCATTTAAATAAATATTAAATAATTGCATTATATTTCCATGTGGCTGTAATATTATGTATTTGAGCAAATTTCTGTGGTAGAAATATGAGTTCTTTTTCCTTTTCTTTTTTCCCTCTCGTTTTTTCTCCTTTTTTTGGTTCCCAATGCTGTAGGATAATTTACATAACTAATTTCCTGATATTAGAAAGTTAGGTAGTTCTTCTGTTATAAAAACATGATAATGAACATCTGTGCATTTGACTCTTGATTTTTCTAGGAATACAAGTGTATTTTTTATATTGAATATATAATTGACATGGGCATATTAATTGAATTGACATGTTCAATATCAGCTGTTTGGGAATGACCGACATGAATTGGAAATGTTCATGCTTATTGTGGGGAAAGAGTGAGCTCAATAATGTTTCACCCATCATTCGCAGAGCAATTCTGGTTTGACCTTCTCTCTCTCTCTCTTTCTTTTAAATCAGTGTCTCACTCTGTGGTCCTGTGTAGAGTCATCATAGCTCACAGCAACCTCAATCTCCTGAGCTCAAGCAATCCTGCCTCAGTCTCCCAAGTAACTGTAACTACAGGCATGTGCCATGACAGCTGGCTAGTTTTTTCTATTTTCAGTAGAGACAGAGTCTCGCTTTTGCTCAGGCTGGTCTTAAACTCCTGAGCTCAAATAATCTACCTGTCTCGGCCTCCCAAAATGCCAGGACTACAGGGACAAGACCTTCTCTATTAATTTTCATATGTACCATGATTCTCATAAAATATTTAACATTTTTTTCTTAGTTAAAAATGACCTAGAAAGAAAACTAACTGCTGATACTGATGATGGAAAGAAAAGGTTGAAGAAAGTGAAGTTTCTTGTCTAACAAATAACTTGACAAATTGCTTTAGTACTTTCTCAGTGGAATGATCTGAGACCCAGAGAGGATATGTATGGTAAGCTCTGTGAGTCCCAGAATTTTGCTGTATATCTGGTCACATGGAGCAAGCACTCAATAATAAATAAACAAATAAATAAAATTTTCAGGAAGGTCAAAGATTAACTATTGCTTATAAAAATGACTAGAAGGAAAAACATTGAAATTTTAACATTACTTGGGCTTGGCATGATTACCATGTTGTCAGAGTTATGGGTAGGTAAGTTTCTGTGATTTAAAATAAAATATAGAAAAGATTATTTTTCTTGTAGCCACAGGGGGGAAATAACACTAAAACACAACATTCCAAAGTCAGAGTGAATTTTTTCTGCTCCTTCCAGTTCTGTAGCTGATTGGCTGCTTTGTACATGCAGGGAATGTAATTTCTCTAAAGCAGAAATTGGCTGCACACGTGCATCACCTGGAAAGCTGATCTACCCCATCAGAAGGACCAAGCATCAGTAAGATTTGAGGCTTCCCAAGTGTTTCCAATGCACAATCAGGCTTGAGAAATTTATAGAGAAAATTTTGGAGAAAAGAAACTCCATCATAAATGCTAGCCAAGGTGGGTATAATAGAGGAGAGAACTAAATACTGGATTAACTCAGAAACTTGAACTGAGGCTCAGTGCCTGTGGCTCAAGCAGCTAAGGCCCCAGCCACATATCCCTGAGCTGGCGCGTTTGAATCCAGCCCAGGCCTGCCAAACAACAATGATGGCTGTAACCAAAAAATAGCCAGGCATTGTGGCGGACACCTATAAGTCCCAGCTACTTGGGAGGCTGAGGCAAGAGAATTGCTTAAGCCCAGGAGTTGGAGGTTGCTGTGAGCTGTGATGCCACAGCACTCTTGAGGCTCTGTCTCCAAAAAAAAAAAAGAAAGAAAGAAAGAAAAGAAAAGAAAGAAACTTGAACTGAAATCCCAGGATATAGACCTTGTTAGGAAAACACAAAAAGAATCCTGAAACCTTGGCTCTGAGACAATACTGCAGTTTGACCTTTGATAAATCCCTTCCCTTCTCGGAACCTCAATTTTCTCATCATTAGAATGACGAGACTGTCCTCATGTCACATGTTTGTGCTCTCACAATGGCACATGCGGCATGTACTGGTTGTGTGACATTGGATGCATCACTTTGCCTTTGTGGTGTCTTTCTTTTCTTTTTATGGATATTAAAGTCTTTTAATGTTTCACATTGTTTTTCAGAAGATTTGTAACAAAAGTGCATGGAATTTAGTATGTGTTTAAATACAATGGGTAATTACAGAATCTAAAAAAGTCTATAAAGTATAATCCTTCTTGTGAAACAGAACATTCCACTCCATTAAGAAGAGAGAATCACAACGTGATTAGGCACAATATCTCACACTGCCTGTTGTTTTAATTTCAGAGATTGGTACACTGGGAGAATGCAACAAATTAACAAGATCAATAACAACAACAGTCAACTGCCTCAATTCCCTTCACCTCTTTCCCTTTGCCCATTTTCTTCAGATAACTAAATGCAATGAGGACATCTTCCTTATCAATAATAGCAACAGCCCATCTCATACAGTTATTGAAAGGGTTGAACAAATAGATATTTTTAAAGTATCCTGCACAATGCTTGGCGTACAGTAATGCTGTGAGAATGGCTGTCCCCTGCCTCTTACCAAATAGCCATTGAACAAACAGAAGGGCCGGGTAGGTCTGACGCGGACAGCAATGTTTCCCTCTTCTCCAGGAGGCAGGATGTTGCCTTCATCATCCACGATCTGGTGGACAGATCACAGGATGGCGTATCCGTGAGTGTCTGCACAGCCGGGGCTGCTCACCAGCCAAGCCTGCACTAGCCAGACACCAGTGCCTTGCTCCCCTTCAAAGCAACCTTCAACAGCAGTTGGGAGAGGCTGTCTACCTGGACATCGTAAGGCAGGGACGCTTTCCCCATGGATCCAGACTTGATTTTCATGCCTTTTGTATTGGCACAGATTAGAACCTGGAGAGAAACCAGCATGAACAAGAAGGAAATTCCTCCCCTAGCTTCTTCCTGGGGCATGCCTTTCTCTCACTCTGCCTTCTCTGTCTCTCCTTTTTCTTCTTTTTTCTCTCACTTTTCTCTTCTTTACTCTCCTTTCTTCCTCCCTTCTTTCTTTTTCCAATTCCTTTCTTCTTCCTTCACTCCTTTCCTCCCTTCTTTTTTCTTTTTTCTCCCTCCCTCCCTTTGTCCCTTCCTTCCTCCCTTCCTCACTTCCTTCTCAATCTTCTCCTTTCTTCCTTCATTGTTTCTTCCTTTCCTCTCTTCATTCCTTTCTTTCTTCTCTTCTTCCCATAATCAACAAATACTTAGGGACTACTCTAATGGGCATTGAGACTATTCTAAATAACATGAGACAAAAGACTCAGTTGATTTCCCCGTCTCTGTGCAGATAACTGGAGGACACTACATAGGATCTTGGGCTCTGACCAGAGACAGGTATAGGCTGTCTTGGTGGAGAAAAACAACCCCCTTAGCCCTAAGAGTTGGTTTGCTCATCATGGGGTAATTTTCAAACTACATCTTTAAACCAAAAGGGAAGAAATGCTAGTGGGGCTTTGTTATAAGCTTCCTGCCCTGGTTGTCAGGGAGATGCCAGCCATAGAGGCAGCACTGCTACACAGTGGCCCAGGGTAGGGACCTGGCCGCAGGAGCACTCACTGTTTCAGACTGTCCATAGCCTTCATGCAGCTCCAGGCCTGTCTTCTGCTTCCACTTCTCTCTCACATCAGGGTTGAGGGCTTCCCCTCCGGTTAGACAATGCCTCAGGCTCTGAAACTTGTACCTTCCTCAGGCAGGAGGACAAGGACACCTATGTCACCATCCCTACTCCATCCTTCAGCACTGCTTCTGGGATCCAAACACCCAAAGGCACTAGAGGGTAACTCCCCCACTCTTCAATCTGTCCCAAGTACCCTATCCTCTGGTTTGACAGTCCTGTTCCTCATGCACAGATCATCAAAAATAATCAATCCTATCTGTGTTTGGAATAAAATCAGAACCTCACACAGTAGGTTTTCATACAACATGATGAATTCCAGATGATTTGGCCAAAATAATTTACTTGGAAACATGCTGATTGATAATAAATTGGTTGAGACCTCAAAGATAAATCAATTAAAAATTAAAAAGATTTAAAGTAGTCTTCTAAGAATTCCAAAATTCCAGTGAATAGAACAAAAATTCCTAGAAATGTTAAATATGTTATAAAACTACCTCTCAGTTCATTAAATTATCTTAAGTATTAAAAAACTGCATCAAATTATCCTAAGTATTAAAAGAAACAGTGATTGCAAATATATTTTCAAATACTTTTTGATCAAACTGGATTAATTAAGTTACTTAGTATTACCGAGTATCATTCAACCAAATGGTTCCTAAACAAATTATTCAGAGCCTACTTTCAGCTAAAATCGCGTAGGGATATACAGTACCCATAAATGAATGCGATAAACTCTTATGTTATACAAGAATTCACCTTGAGAGTCATGTAAGAATGCCCTCTTTTACCCACTTCATGGCCAGATAAGTGATATTAGGGGACATGAGAAGGGAGAGAATGTCAGAGAGGATAGAAGAGGGAGTCAGAGGTCAGGGGCAATAGGTCAGAAGAACAACAGGCCTTTCTTCGCACACCTAGCCCTGGCCTGTCAGAAGGTTGCTTTGGGCTCATCTAGGATGGGTGCCAGCCACAGTGTCTTGTTATTTTCTTTTGGGTGCCCAACAGCATGCACTCAGAGAAATATCTAGCTAGGGTTAGTCTGACACTGAAGGATAAGACATCTAGTGTGGTGGGCTTCTTAGTCCCACCAGCCCTAAGGTCCCTGGCCACAAATCCCATTACATAGCTAACTGGCAGTTATTTAACAATATTTCTAATCTCAAAGAAGAACAGATGTATTGCTAAAGAAACATCCTATTGTACATAGCGGGGAGAAAACCTACCTCAACTGCTGAAATTTCAGACTGCCTTAGTTCTATTCACTTCTATCTGTATTCAAATTTCTAGGGGCCAGAAGGTTGTCCTTGAGGGGTGTCTGTGAGAGCTATAGGCATAGATGCTTGTCGATGTGTATGTGATAGAGACACACAGAGAGAGAGAGACAGAAAAATGGAAAGAGAGACAGAGAGAAAGAGTTGGAATATGAGGGTGAGTGTGCATGTGGGTACCTGTGCTGTATGTTCACATACTTTGGCCTTCAAAAGTCAAATGGAAGAGCTGTACCTGGTCAGGTCTTCCTGCACAAGCAGCCGAAAGATGGTTGGGACACAGCAGAAGGTGGTTATCGGGAATGTGCAGAGAGTCTAGACAAAAATAGAATGGAAGATCGTCTTAGAGTTGCTGGGGTGAGCCTTCTTGGATATGGGACAGGTGAACTGAATCTTTATATTCTTGCTACCAAAGCAGTGAAGTTGAAAACTGTGGCATCCAGCCTCCGAGGTACCCCTCAATGATCCCCACTTCCTGGTATCATGGTGGGTCTGTGTGATCAATAGCATACCGCCAAGCTGAGGGATATCACATTCGAGACAAGGTTATACAAAGGCTACTGCCTCTATCTTGAATGAGCTAATTCTCTGATCCCTGCTCTGGGGAAAGCAAGCCACTATGTCTTAAGTACATTCAAGCTATCCTATGACGAGTGCACAGAAGAACTGAAGCTGCTAGCCAAAAGCCAGTGAAAAACTGAAGTCTACTAAAAGCAATAGTGAGTTTTTAAGATTTTCCACCCTCAGTCAAGCCTTGAGATTATTGCAATGCCTAGCTGATGTCTTTTATTACTACTATTATTATTATTATAAAATACACACCACATAAAGTTACCCATTTGAACTATTTTTAAGTGTACAGTTCAGCAGCACTAAGTATCTTCCTGTTATTGTGCAACTATCACAATACCATTCACCTCCAGACCTAGTTTTATCTTTCCAAACATAAACCATGTAGATGCACATATGGCTACTTAAGGAAAAAGTCATATCTTAATATACCTACATTACTAATAATAATGATTTAATAAACTTAAAACCAATATTCAATTGTTTATTATAAACAATTTAAAAATTAAATTAAAAAATAATTACAGATAATGGACAAAAGAGAACAGAGATAAGAAAAAAGTAAATCAGAGAAATCCAAACTCTGGTACAAAATACACTGCCTAAAACCTTGCCCTTTTAGACTAAAAAGACAATCTTACTAAAACTTCACCCCTACCCCCACACAACTCCACTACCAAGTCATTGAACAGACAAGGCTCACCCCAGGCAGTATTGCCTCTCAGAAAAAATAACTTTTGAAGAGTTAAAAAATACAGAATGTTTAAATGTCCTTAAAGAGAGAAAGGATCTCTCAAGACTAGATTTTAAAAAGTCTCCTTTCTTCTGTCACCTCAGTACTGTCAAAAACGTCAATCTGTCTAAACATAAGTCTTCTGAAATGTTAATCATCACTCTATAATTTATATACATAACCTAATTAGGGTCTACTTTGACATTCTACTCCTAAACTATGTTTCCTGTCCCATACTCTATTTATGTTAAAATCCAGGAGGAAGTATCTACTTTTATTTTTGAAGCTTTCTTTTTACTGCATGCCCTGCTGGAGTTTAAGCTTACTGGACTTTCTGATCTACATTCTGCCTGCTCTCATCATCTTCATTTTCCAGATAAAGTGTCTCTTTTAATTCCTTCTCAGTTTAGATCCTGACATTAGGGAGGGACAACCTATGCTGGCAGTGTACTTCTTCGCCTAGTCAGTTTCTGATATTTGGCATAAACTCCACAAACTTGTAAAGGAGCATCAGAATCCACAGCGAAATTCCAGATCTGACCTTCAATAGTCTCTCAATAACCAGATGGAGACAGACAGAGGGAGAGAGGAGACAGGGCTGACAGCAGGCCCTGGGAGCAGAAAGAAACTTTTCAGATGGTGGCTAAACTATGGTAGAAATTTTTCAGAGACAGAGGTACCCTGGAGCCTGAGGCAAGGAGACATCGAGAATGTGCTCTGCTCTGGGGGCTGCACGTTTGTCCCTCCCTGCAGAGGGCTTGGTGCTGTTGGCTTCTCTGGGTCCTTCAGTTCAATGTATATGGACTGAGTAGGTGTTATTGAATTTGCATCGAGTTGCACCGACATCATGTAGGTGTAATAATATAGTATTTGTCCTTCTAACACTGGCTTATTTTACTTAGTATAATGACCTCAAGGTCATGCCTATTGTATCATGGATGACAAGATTTCCTTGGGCTTTTTAATGATGGGTAATATTCCATCGTATGTATACACCATATTTTGTTTGATCATTGATCTGTTTGATGATGGATACTTGTGTTGCTTCTACCTTCTAGCCACTGTCAATTATGCTGCTATAAACATGACATCTTGATTGCAAACCTCACCAAAGATCCTCTTCCAGAACAACCTAGTGAAGACATTTCCAAATTCCTAACCATCAGAAACTGTGAGAAAATAAATGTTTTAAGCTGCTAAGTTTTAGGGTAATTTACTACATAGCAATAGATAATAAAAAGAACTATGTCAGGGATGGTGACAGTGGAAGGAGAAGGCACATATACTATCTGAGTAAGCCTTACATGAATAATGATAATGATGAGCTTGATAATAATAATAAAATTGTTAAGAGCCTACTATGTAACAGCCCTTGTGCCTTTTATCATTTCATTCCCACAAGTATATAGAAACATATTATTCCTTTCTTTCTTAAAGAGGAGGCTGAAACTGAGGCTCAGGGTGGTCAGGAGACTTGCCCAAGGCCACACAGCTATCAAATAGTGAAGACGTAGAATGACAGTGTAGGTCTGACTCAGGGCATAGCCTATTACCATGTGATACAGCTTGCCTCACTGCAAAAAGCATGGGCAGATGGGTTTTGGGGTGTTTTCAGAAATGGTGATTAGGATATGGCGGGCAGAACAAAGGTGCCCTGTGTCTTCACTGGGGGCACTATTTCTCCTCCCTTCCCCTGAGAAGACCCTGGAAGGCTGACCAAGTGTTCACCAGGACTCTACAGTTGGGTGAAATACTCATATTAAGCACCATGGTCAGCAGCATGTGGAGTTGAAGCCCAGACTGATCTTGGCCAAGACTTTGATACATACCTAAGAGGTTGATTGGAGCATAGGGAAGAAAGTGATGGAGAGAGAGACAGCCCATGCAGAAGAGGTAGAATATGCCAAGGTTTGGAGATATGAAATGGTATTGTGTCTAGGAATCTAGTTAGAATATAAGCAATAATTGAAGGTAGCCAGGTGGCCAGGAATCAGGTTATAGAAAATCCTGGGAGTCTTTTTAATTAATATCAGCACCACAGAAGCCTTAAGGTCATTGGTTCATGCCTTCTCTCCTGCAACTGCAAAATTCATATCCTACTCATCCTACCTATACTCTACATTTAAGAGGTAGGGTTTTTTTTTTTTTTCTCTTACATTCAGGATAAATTTGGCATCAACTCGAGGCAGCTCATGCACAAAAATGCAAGATCCATTAGGCCAGGCAGAGAAAAGAGTCCAGCCTGCTTTCACCCAACCAGTGTCCGTTGTGTTCCACATAATGTCTGATTCAGTCAACGCCACCCACTGCCTGCCAAAAATTAGAAAAAGTCAGCACCCTCCACAATGACTCTACCTTTAAAAAGGGTTACATTGTCCACATCACTGTATTTGGAGCCCTGCCCACCATGGGTACTCACTTAAATTTGTCTAACTTATACGAGAGCCATCAAATTAACCACTGTCACAACAAGCATTTCTTGAATATTTTTTAGTTCTGTATCCTCAGCCTCTTATGACCAAGGCTGAGGATACAGAACTAAAAAGACAGATCCCATGTTTTCAAGGAGTTCACAGTCTAGTGGGAATAGCATACAAGGAAACAAATAATCTCAACACAGTGTGAGGAGGGCACTTTATTCAGTCCACATTTATTTAGCACTTAATCTGGACTTAGCATTAAGGATACAGAAATGAACAATTAGTCTTGCTTTGATGAGCTTGTAGTTTAGTATGTGTAAACATCCGGGAAGCCTGTGGACAGCATGATTCAATAGAATTAGCACAAAACCTTGTGCAGTTACAGAGGATAGACACCTAACCCAGAACAAGGGTGGATATGGGGTCTGAGAAATGCTTCTGCAATGGAGGTGATGCTTGAGTTAGATGTAAAGGATGCATAAGAATTGCATAGGTGAGACAGAGAAAGAAGAGCATCCCAGGAAGGGGAAACAGTCCCTGCAATCAGAAGATAGAAAAGATGTCCTGCTACATTGGATTCCAGGACATAGGCAGTCCTGGCCCATCTCCTCCCCTTTGACTGCTCCTTCTCAGTCTCCTCTGCTGAATCCTCCTGGTCTCCCCCTTTGATGCAGAAATGCCTCAAGTGCTCATTCTTGAGACACCTTTTTTTCAATTTATTTTGCTCTTTGCTGATCTCATCCAATCTCATGGTCTGAAATACCATCTTTATGTTCATAAATTCAGCAAGCATGCATCTTTCTCATTAACTCAAGGCATATACATATGTCCAGATGCCTACTGAAGAGACTTTTGGCTGGGCACTGTGACTCACGCCTATAATCATAGCACTCTGGGAGGCCAAGGTGAAAGGATCCCTTGAGCTCAGGAGTTCAAGACCAGCCTGAGCAAGAGCAAGACCCCGTCTCTAATAAAAGTAGAAAAAAATCAGCTGGATGTCATGGTAGGCACCTCTGGTCCAGTCATTCAGGAGGCTGAAGCAGGAGGATTTCTTTACCCAGAAGTTTAAGGTTCCTGTGAGCCATGAAGATGCCATGGCACTCTATCCTGGGGCCACAGAATGAGGCTCTATTCAGAATGAAGAGAGAGAGAGAGAAAAAAACACTCCAACACTCCACTTTTAACTAAGGGGTTGGATATACATAAGAGTCTCAAATCTAAATGGCAAAAATGAACTTTTTGTTTTCTCCCGCTAGACAGCTCATTCCACAGTCTTTTTCCTATCATCTAATGCTTCTGGTAGTTCAGGTCATACAACTTTATATATCATCATCCTTGACTTTTCTCTCTCTCTCTCTCTTTTTTATTTTCTCTATACATATACATGTGTTTGTTTGGTTTCTACTTTTTGCCTTCACAAAATTAAAAAGGCTCAAAATTTAATAATAATAACAATGTTTAAGACAAGGACTAGAAGCAAAAACCTCGTAAAGAATGAACGAAGACTTTTCTCTCTTACTACACCTTTAATCTGGCAGCAAATCTTATTAGGTCTATGTTCAAAATACATTCAGAATTTCATCTTTTCTCCCTTTACTACTACTGCCCTGGGAAAGCCACTGCATGTGCTGGTCTCTTGATTGGTCCTAAGCTTAACTGTTTTCCCAACATTTGTAGTGAGCCTTTTAAAAAACAAATCAGATTATGTCACTCCTTTGCTCAAAATATCCAATGTTTCTAAAAAACATTTAACATCAAAATTACCATATGATCCAGCAATTCCACTTCTGAGTCTAAATCCACAAGAATTAAAGCAGGGTCTCAAGCAGACATTTGAACCCTACTGTTCATAGCAACATTATTGACAACAGCCAGAATTTGGAGGTAACCTAAGTGTCTATCACCAGGTGAATGATTTTAAATATGCAATATACCTATATGACAAACCATGTTTTAGTCTTAAAAAGAAAGAAAATTCTGACACATGTCACAACATGGATGAACCTTAGGGATATTATGCTAAGTAAAAGAAGCCAAATTTCAAAACAAAAGAACAAATACTGTATGTCACCACTTACATGAGATGCCTAGACTAACAAATTCATCAAGATGGAAAGCAGAATAGATGTTACCAGGAGCTAGAGGAGAGGGTGAAGGGGAGTTGTGTTATGGCTACACAGTTGCTGCTTGGAAGGATAAAATAAAGCCTGGAGATGGATAGTGATGATAGATATGCAAGAATGTGAATGTATTTAATGACATTGGAGTGTCATTAAAAAATGGTCAAAATGCTAAATATTATTTATATTTTGTCACAAATAAAAAAAAATAAACTTGTTTTCAGAGTAAAGCCCAGAGACTTCAAGATCTTACCCAATTTGCTCCTTGTTGGTTTTCTGATGTGAAATTTGCCACTTTTACCCTCTCTCCACCTCCTCTGGCTCCCTCACCCACTTTTTGGTTTCAGACCCTTCCAACAAGCTGCCCCTGTACCTTCCACTGGCCACAAAACCTAGTCCATAGCTGCAATGAGAGTGCTCAATCATCTTGGGGGTTCCAGTGGTCCCGCTGGTGAAGTAGATAACCATTGGATCTTGACTCTTCGTCCTCACACAATTGTGCTCTGTAGATGCTTCTCTGTAAAATATAAAAATACTAGGTAGTACTACCATAGTAGAGACAGTTCATAATATGTACAACCACAATATGACTGCCATTTTGCCAATACCACACGCGAGGTGCTATGCCATGCCATCTACAACACCTCTTAGGATGGGTACTATCATTACAACCCTTCTGAAAATAAGGAAATTATGATAAGAGAACTTTGTTGTGGAACACACGTGTCCTTGTTCATAACTTGGCATACATAGGCGCAGCCCTACCTAAATTCCTAATAATTTAGACCTTTTGCTGAGTAATTTCCAAATTTCTGTGATCTGGAGAATCAGCTAACCCAATGGTCCTCAACCCTGGCTGTATCTTGAGGTCCCCTGATAAGTTTTTAGAAGAAATACCATTACTTGGGCCCCACATGAACAAAATAAAATCAGAATCTTTGATTTAAAAATAGACAAAAGCTCCCCAGGTAATTCTAATGACAGCCAAAGTTGAAAAATACTTATTTAGGCCAACTTGGCTACTCATCAGAATGACAAGGGCTGATTTTTTTAAATGCAGATTCCTAAGGCCCTTGCTCAGATATGTCTAGTCAAAGATGTCAGATGTGGGAACTTGGGATCTGTATTTAAAACAGCAATCAGATGACTCTGATGCAGTTAGTGTGGGATAGGCAGTTTGGACTCCATGAAGCAGTCCCTTGAGCAGCTTATTTTGCATTCTGGCCTCCATTCAGGGCAAAGTTTCAAATTCCCAGGTAGGTTTCCACCATGGCCATTCTCTAAGGAAAATGAGTCAGTTTCTTTACCTGCAAAACTGGGTAAAAGTGCACAAGATAGGGTTTTTTTTTCAAGGGTTAAATAAGATGATGGCTTATTTATTATGGTGTTCTGGACACTCACAATTATGTTTATCACAAAATGAAAGTTCATTAAACTTTGTTGCATGAACAAATATAGGTGAATGATCACTAGCACAGTACCTAGCATACACTAAGTTAAGCACAGTACCTAAGCATACACCAGTACATGGCAACTATTTCATTATTAATTGACCACCTGCCATGTACTAACTGCATCATATAGGTTATCTCATATATTATGCTAATAATAACCACTGTCACCATTATAGAGGCAAATGAGGTACATAAAAACTAGTGACAAATCCAGCACTAATCAAATGAATGATCTTGAATACTAAGGTGGTCACCAGAATTATGCCTCAGGTCAGTTGGTTGCCAAAGTGAGTTTTCCTCTGATTCACTGTCAATTTGGAATCAACAGTGCATGTCATCTCTCATTGCTTAAAGGGAAAATGTCTTGACTTCATTTTTGTGCTGTTGTCCTAGATAGCCCCAACTCACCTGAGGAGTTCCCTGAAGTTCAACCACCCTGGCTGACTACTGTCGGACACCAGCAGCTTAGTTTGGAGGGAGGGGCAGTCACCACTAATGATATCCACCCTTTGAGCTAGGGAGTCAGTGGTGATAATGGCCTTGGCCTTGCTTGACTGTAGCCGGTACTTGAGGTCCTTCGCCGTCAGCTGAGAGATACCCGGAATCATGACTGTTCCTGGCAGCACACAGAGAGATTTTGACTGAATAGTGTAGAGGTTAGAGGAGAGGGCAGGAAGGGGCTGGAAAGGGTTGTAATGCCTGAGCTGGAAGAGGTAATAATAACAATAGTACTAAAATCCAGAAAACATTTACAGAGCATTTACATGTGCTAAAAATTTTACATGCTTTATGAACTTTACATACATTATTTCATTGAATTTGTGCAACTCTGAGAAAGTAAATACTATTATTATATCTACTCTGTAGATTTAAGAAAAAAGCCCATAGACTTAGACCTTTATGCCTTATTAGGGGTCCTCAAACTATGGCCTGTGGGCCACATGCAGCAGTGTGAATTGTATTTGTTTCCATTTTGTTCTTTTAATTCAAAATAAGACATGTGAAGTGTGCATAGGAATTTGTTCATAGTTTTTTTTTTTTAAACTGTATTCCAGCCCTCCAATGGTCAGAGGGACAGTGAATTGGCCCCTTATTTAAAAAGTTTGAGGACGCCTGCATAATAAATGGAATAACTTGCCCAAGATCACACAGATAATATGTTATAAGGCTGGAATTGTGAAGCGAGGCAGAGGTAAACCTCTTGACCCTTGTATTATATTGCCTTAGAGATTACCGGGCTCAGTAATTTTCTATGCCTTTCAAACAAAATGCCACAGTGAATCCTAGTCATCACGTGGTTGAGGGTTGCTGGTGGGTGTGCTTATAGGAATGAGGAAGGTATAGCAGGTGGGGGCTTAAGGACCCCCACATTGCTTCAACCAAAGCCACTCTAAGGTTAGGTGAGCCCATCCCCTCCCAAGGGGTAGGTGTGAGGAAACAGAAATCAGAAGCAAATTTTAATCAGATACTTGAAAATCTCTTGAGTGACTAAGAATGCAGGTTAAACACTCCATTTGTCCAACAGTCTCATCTCACAGATGAGAAGAACGAGGTTACCAAAAGAATCCGAGCATGTGTACCCATTGTTTAGCTCCCACTTTTAAGTGAGACTGTATAGTATGTTCTGTTTGAGTTATTTTGCTTAGGATAATAGCCTCCAGTTTCACCCATGTTGCTGCAAAAAATATAATTTTATTTTTTTATGACTCAGTAGTACTCCATGTAGTATCCAGCCATGTTATATTTTATTGTTATGTTAAGAAAGTCTGGAAGGGCGAGGCAAGATGGCAGCCGAGTAACAGCTTCCTTGCAACTGAGTATGGTGAGATGGGGAAGAGAGGACTTCAGGCATCTCTGGCAGGCAGGATCTTCCCAGAAACTTCCCTTTGGGGACACAGGGAGACAGCGTGAGACTTCTAGATACCCTGAGGAAGGCAAAAGCAGCAGAGATTGGACAAGTGGTTGCATGTGTTTCGTTCAGTCTAATACTGTCGGCAGCTGTGGGTGGGGCAACAGTGGGACTGCAGGCTGGAAAGGCCTTGCCTGTGTGCTGTTTGGGATTCTTTTGGACTTGGCGCTTGGTTGAACTGCCTTGAGAGAACTTGGGCAAAAGTACAGGGGTCTTTGAGAGTTGTCTGGGGCTCCAGACTGGGCCACCGAGCCAGATGGAGCTACCAGTGTTTGGTTGTGGGCTGTGTGGAGCCATTGTGGGAGAACTGCCTCAGCAAGCTCCACCCTCAGGTTCGCAGAACAAACATCGGGCGGGAGTGAGTAATCTAGTGACTGAGCAGCCTAAAGGCGGGAACTGAGACACCTTGCAGCCTTAGCCATCAGAGGCATGGGGTGAGACCAGTTTTGGCACACTGAGTAAGTGGATAGCCAATTAAGGAGTGATCCCAGCCACAAGCGCTTTCCTGGGAAAGCTTCTGCTTAGCCCGAGTTAGCAATTTAAAGTGTCTTCTAAGCAGGCTGAGGAGGATTTAAGCTCTCCACCCTGTGGGGTTTGAGAAATCATTAGAGACACAGGGTCACTCCCTACAAAGATCCAGTAACAACAGAGTGATTCTGCCAGGGTCTGATCTGGGAGAGACA
>CAUYRH010074347.1:0-14407 GCA_963574655.1 Perodicticus potto
AAGGAAATTGACCAATACTTGGAAGTACACCACTTACCAAGACTCAGCCAGAATGTAGTGGAAACATTGAACAGGCCTATATCAAGTTCTGAAATAGCATCAACTATAAAAAAAAATCTCCCTATAAAGAAAAGCACGGGACCAGATGGCTTCACATCAAAATACTACCAAACCTTTAAAGAAGAACTAGCACCTATATTACTAAACCTCTTCCAAAATATAGAAAAAGAAGGTACACTACCCAACACATTCTATGAAGCAAACATCACCTTGATCCCTAAACCAGGGAAAGAACCAACAAGAAAAGAAAAGTATAGACTAATATCACTAATGAATACTGATGCAAAAATATTTAACAAGATACTAACAAACAGAATCCAACAACACATCAAACAAATTATACACCACGACAGGTAGAGAATATATACAGTTTTATACAGTTTTATGCCTGGTGGGAGAGTGCCGTGGCACGCTAGTAGGGGAAGGAGGTCTGGTTTTTAGAGGGTTTCTCCCATGGGGTAGAGTGGGAGTGTTGCAGGAAGACAAGGCCCAATGGAGAGAAAGAGCGCCGAAACTCCAAGTTTATAAGAGGAAGGGCTTTATTCACCAGCTGGGAGTTTAAGGCATAGAAGAATTCCAAATGGCCACTCTCCCCGTCTAGCTCGATCTTTCCCTTTTTATTGACAGTCAAGAAGTTCCACCCCACAGGCACCCTTCTCACTGGCCAGTTTGAATCAAGTGGGAGATGCTAGTCCAGCCCCCACAGAACTACAGGATTTCACAGAACTTGGAAATTTCCAAGTTCCAGGAAGTTACAAATTCCTAAGGGCTGAGTCACGATGGAGAGGACCCTGCAAGTGTATCCTTGTGCTCTCCTTGACAAAACCTGTTCTCCCAGACCTCACCCTTCTCGGGTATCCTCTCTCAGGAGGACATCTGAACTCTGCTCACTTATTTGCATGGAGGTATGGAGTATACTGCAAGCCGCTCTCATGGGGGAGGGAACTCCCATCCACTTGGTGATGTGCTCTGTACCTTTTTGCTTGTGTCTTTGGGGTCGCAGGTTGCCCCAGCAGGGTTTATGTGCATTCTTCGACCTTCTCTTTTCACTCAGATCCAAACCATTCACTTTCTTGCTAAATTTCTGTCCTTTAACTCTCCTTCTGGATGGTAGCCTCTGTGGAAAGCTGGCTACAGACTGCCATCTTGGTTTCTCCCCCCTATTTCCACAAATATTTGAATGCCTGCTGTGTGCCAGGCACTTTGCTAGGCACTGGGATGAATGGGTGAACTTATCTTTTGGGCAGTGGACAAGGGAGAGATGGACAATAGACAAATAAATACAATTGAGCCAATTAACCAGAAAAAGGGATAGAGAGTTCCAGGAGTCTGGGTGGTATTTTCAATGGAGTGGCCAAGGAAGGTCTCAGTGAAAAGGTAACATTGAAGCTAAGACCTGAAGGAAGTTATGAGGTGAACCAAGCACATATGCGGGGGGTTGGGGGAGGCAGAAAGCACAAAGGCTCTGAGGCAGGAGTGTGTCCTGTAAATATATTTGAGAAATTTGGCTGAGGTAGAGTGAGATATGGAAAACAGCTGGAAGTAGAGTGTAAGTGGATTAGTGACAAATCCCATAGGACACTGGATTTATTGTGAATTGTGATTGATGTGGGAGCCATTAGAGCAGTGGTTCTCAACCTTCCTAATGTCCTGACCCTTTAATTCAGTTCCTCATGTTGTGGTTAACCTCAACCATGAAATTATTTTCATACACCTGTATTTGTATGGGGTCTATGTCATGGTATTAGGCCAAACCTGTGAAAGGGTCGTTCAACCTCCAAAGGGGTCACAACCCACAGGTTGAGGAGAACTGCTACATTAGAGTATTCTAGGCAGATAAGAGTTATGATCTGCCTGATACTTTGAAAAGATCATTCTGGCTGCTGTGTTGAAAAAAGCTGTACTAAGGAAAGAATGGAAGGAAGGGAACTGGCTAGGAGGCTACTGCAGTAGTCTAAGCAAGAGAAGTTGAGGTACTGGACCTAAACTAGTGAAATGGAGGAGTGAGGAATGGTTGCATTGTGAATATATTTTGGAAGGAACCATCAGGATTTGTTGATACATTGAATGCAGCATGTGAAATGGAGAATTTGAGGATAGTTCTTATATTTTGGGCCTGAACAACTAATAGATGGAATTCTCATTTCCTGAAATGAAGAAGTCTGGAAGGGGGGCTGATTGTGATAGGGGAAAATCAGGTATTTCACTTTTTTTTTGGTGCCAGACTCTCACTTTTCACCCACAGTAGAGTGCCATGGTGTCATATTTCTGAGCACCCCAAATTCTTGGGCTCAAGCAATCCTCATGCCTCAGCCTCCCAAGTAGCTAGGTCTATGGTCACCCACCATGACTGCTCACTAGCTTTTCTATATTAAGTAGACATGAAGTGTCACTCTTGATCAGGCTGATCTCTATCTCCTGAGCTCAAGCGATCAGCCCATATTGGTCTCTCAGCCTACATGGATAACCGGTGTGAGCCACCACACCCCACCAGCAATTCACTTTTTTTTTTTTCTAATCCATCAGAGCCAATGTTTTAATAAAATGAAATAAAAAATGAAGTATTATACAAATTATACAAAATACCTGATTACCACTTTTTATAGATGAATTACTAAAAAATGAAATTTAAAAGATATATAAAATAAAACTTCTTTTTGTTATTAAACAGACATAAATGATTTTAGTCTAGTTGATTAAAAGAGGTAAAACATAATACATTACATATGACCTAGCAATCTCATTCTTGGGTATTTACCTAAGAGAAATGAAAACAAATGAGCCTTCAAAGAATTGTATGTGAGTGTTCATGGCGCCTTCATTTCTTTTTTTTCTTTCTTCTTTTTTTTTTTTTTTTTTAAATCATAGCTATGTACATTAGTTCAATCATGGGGTACAGTGTGCGGGCTTCGTATACAGCAATTCACTTTTAAACATGTCAAGTTTGAGATGGTTTTGTATATCAATGTAGGGATGTTGAGTAACCAGCTGGATATTCAAGTCCATTTGAGGCTCCTCTCAGGAACTGAAGGAACACTATTTCTGGGCAAGAGACAGCAGAGTATGGGGAAAGAACACTGGTGGTTTAGGTTTGGGTTCTGCCACCATGTAGCTGCATAATGCTTTGGGAATCCTTTGGCAAGGCAGGCCTCTTTTTCTTCATCTGCAAAATGACTGCTTTGGAATAGAAATGAGCTATCTTCTCAACCCCTCCTATTATCAGAGTTGATGAATTAAGCACTTATTCAGTGAGTGCCTGCCGTGGGCTGGGTGCTGTGCCACATGAGGAGACCACGATGGAGGAATGCCCTTTACAGGGCCATGAATCCATGCCCTTGTAAAGCAGCATAGATGAACCTTCAGGTGTATATTCACTGCCAGTGCAGAGGGGCCACAATACTGGAATTCAATAATGTGGTGTGATATTACCCAGGGAAAGCTTGTTCTTGACTTGAGTCTAATTGGTGAGCATCGCAGTGGTCACCCTCGAAGTACTCCCCTTGAACATATGGTGTCTGATCATGTACCATGGCATTGCAATCCTTTAAGTGCATTTGGAAGCCATCCTGTGATGGTATATATCCAGGTATATTTCAGATGTTGATATGTATGCTGGAAGGAAAGCTGTTGTAAATTTTCAAAATTCATAATTAACATTGACGTCTAAACCATTTCTCCTGGACAACTGGCTACTCTTTTCACTTTGTGTGTGTTGTTTAGAGATTTTCTTCATTCTTTCTTTAATTTCAGACTAATATGAAGATCAAAATGATGAGAGTCCCAATTGGAGTGTATAAACAACAACCACCCACCAATGCTCTAGGGCAAGGGATCAAATACATCGTGAACTTTGGCTCTTCTTTTAGTTGATTTGTTTATTAATTAATTTACTTATATTTGAGATACAGTTTCACACTGTCACCTTGGCTACAGTGCCTTGGCCTTTTCTTAGCTCTCAGTAACTTCAAACAAATGTTCTGAAGCAATATTCTTGCCTCAGCCTCTAAAATAGCTCAAATTATAGGTACCTGCCAAACACATGCCAAGTTTTGCTATTCTTAATAGTTCTACTTACTCTCTCTCTCTCTCAGTCTTTTTATTATTATTATTATTATTATTATTATTATTATTATTATTATTAGTGTGTGTGTGTGTGTGTGTGTGTGTGTGTGTGTGTGTGAGATAGTCTCTCACTTTGTAACTCAGTTAAGTGCCAGGGCCTCATAGCTCAAGCAACCTCAACTCATGCAGTCAAGTGATCCTCTTGCCTCAGCATCCCAAGTAGCTGGGAGAATATGTGCCCACCTTAATGCCCAGGTTCTCATTCTGTATCAGGCTGGTCATGATCTCCTGAGCTCAAGCGATCTACCTGCCTCAGCCTTCCAAAGTGCTAGGATTATATGCCTGACTCACCTTCCTGGGTTATGAACTTACAAAGCATAATCCTTCCAACAAAAGTAATAGAAATAGCCAGAAATCACCATTTTCTAATTTTTTTTGGAGGGTACACTTAACTATTCTTTATAATCTTGAGATGATGTTCATATACTACACCTGTAGGGATGGACCATTCCTTCACAAGAGTGAATGGTACATCTCTCCTTGGCTCTGAGTTCTCTGATGTCATAATTATAGCTAGAACCTGGCCAGGATGCTCAAGAGATCCATCCTCCTGCATCAGCCTCCTAAGTAGCTGGGATTTCTTGAGTTGTTGGCACACACCACCATGCTTGGATAACTTATTTTAGTTTTTGTAGAGACTGAGGGTATTTCTTTTGCTCAGGCTGATCTTAAAATCCTGACCTCAAGCAATCTTCCTGCCAGGGCTTCCCCAGAGTAATAGGATTTCAGTGTTGAGCTATCCTGTCTGTCCTATGCTCATTTTTATTATCCAAGTTTTTTGTAGAATATTCTTATGTTCATTGGATAGGACAGAGGTCTAAGATCACAGGCCAATCTAATCCATCACTTGTTTGGTAAATGAAGTTTTATGCAAAGCAAGTCATGTCTATTTGTGACAAAATGTCTAGAACAGTTATCAGATTGTTCACAAAAGGCCTGGTATCCTGACCAGTGAGTGAAATTCCAACTTACGTCATGCCGAAGTTGAAAGAGATTTCAGCCTCTTCAAAATAATGTGTATGACCATGAGATTTCTTTTAACAATAGACCACATATCAGATTTACTGCCCATAAATTGATGGGGAAAAGTTAGCAGATTGGCATGCAACTCCATTCTTTCAATCATGGTTGAATGACAACCATAGGTTGGCTACAGATAGAAGAATTTGGTAATAATCCATGAAGGAATTCTGTAATAATTAATTGACTATAGGAAATGGATATTAAAGTATACTTTATAATTGGGCTGGGTGCAGTAGCTTATACCTGTAATCCCAGGGCCTTGGGAGGCCAAGGTAGAAAGATCATTAGAGGACAAAGAGTTTATACTAGCCCAGATAACATATTGAAAACTCATCTCTACCAATAATGTTTGGAACAAATGAACCAAGAGTTAGAATATATCTACCTGCTTTTCAGGCTGAGACAAGATGATCACCCAGGCCCAGGAGTTCAAGGTTGCCTTGAGCTATAACAATATCACTATACTCCATCTGGGGAACAGACTGAGACCTTGTCTCTAAAATAAATCAACCAATAATTATTTAATTCAAGAAACCAGAGAGCATTGTTATTAACTTATTCATTCTTTAAAAATGATGTGTATTTCTTTGTTTTGAAGATTGAGGTTCACTGTGTGTCCCTGAGTATAGTATCCTAGCATCATAGCTCCCTGCATCCTCCAACTCCTGGGCTTCAACAATCCTCTTACATCAATCCTCCCAAGTAGCTGGGCCTACAGGTGACACCAGCCACGACACCTGCCTAATTTTTGTACTTTTCCTGAGACAGGGTCTTCCTCTTGCTCAGGCTGGTCTTGAACTCCAGAGCTCAAGAAGATGCCTGCTCTCGCCTCCCAGAATGATAGGATTACCAGTCTGAGCCATCCCACATGGCCAATAAAATGAGTGTTGTACATATTTAAAATTGATAATTAATGTAGTATCTAATCCATTTCTGCTGGAGAACTGGCTACCCTGTTCTCTTTGTGTGTTTTGCTTAGAGATTTTCCATCTTTCTTTCTTTTATTTAGGATGAATGTGTAAGGGTAAAAATGATGAGAGGTACAATTGATATTTATAAAGAACAATCACTCACCAACCCTCTGGGGCAAGGGCTCAACTACATCGTGAACATTATCTCTTCTTTTAATTGACTTATTTATTAATTAATTATTATTTTTGAGACTCAGTTTCACACTGTCATCCTGGCTACAGTGCCTTGGACTTCTTGTAGCTCACAGCAACTTCAAACTATTGGGCTGAAGCAATCCTCTTACCTCATTCTCTAAAGTAGATGGGATTACAGTCACCTGCCGTACACATGCCTAGTTTTGCCATTCTTAGTAGTTTTCTCTCTCTCTCTCTCTCTCTCTGTCTCTCTCTCTCTCTCTCTCTCTCTCTCTCTCTCTCTCTCTCTCTCTCTCTGTCTCCCCCACCCTTGGTAAAGTTCCAGGGCCTCATAGCTCCCAACAACCTCAAACTTCTAAAGTCAAGAGATCCTTCTGCTCAGTCTCACAAGTAGCTGGCACTATAGGTGCCCACCACAATGGCAGGGATCTCATTTTGGCTCAGACTGGTCAAGAACTTCAGATCTGATGCAATTCCCCTGCCTAGCCCTTCCAGAGTGCTAAGATTTCAGGCCTTAGTCACCATGCCAGGCCATGAACTTATAATTAATTATCTTTCAAAGAAAAATAAGAAATACCCAGAAGTCACCATTTTCTAATTTGTTGTTACACTTCACTATTTTTCATGGTTTTGAGATGATGTTCACCCAGTACATCTGTGGAGGGGAACCATCCCTTAAAAATAGTGGCATGGCAAATCTCTCCTCAGCTCTGACTTCCTGACATCATAATGGTAGCTGGAAAGCAGCTAGGATGCTGAAGTGATCCATCCTCTTGTTTTAGCCTCCTAAGTAGCTGGGACTCCTGAGTAACTGGCACACACCACCGTGCTATGCTACCTTTTTCTGGTTTTCATAGAGACCAAAGATCCTTTCAAAGATCCTTTCATAGAGGATCTTTCTTTTGCTCATACTGATCTTCAACTCCTGACCTCAAGCAATCTTCTTGCCTAGGCCTCCCCAGCATACTAGGATTCCAGTGCTGAGCTACCCTGCTTGACGAGGCTCATTTATATTATTTTATTCTTTTCCTATGATATTCTTTTGTCTTTTTTTTTTTATCTTTTTTTTTTTTTTTTGAGACAGAGCCTCAAGCTGTCACCCTGGGTAGAGTGCTGTGGTGTCACAGCTCAGAGCAACCTCCAACTCCTGGGCTTAAGTGATTGTCCTGCCTCTGCCTCCCAAGTAGCTGGGACTACAGGCACCTGCCACAACACCCAGCTATTTTCTTGCTGCAGCCGTCATTATTGTTTGGCCAGCCCAGGTGTACGTGGCTGGCATCTTAGCCACTTGAGCCACAGGCACCGAGCCTTCCTATAATATTCTTATGTTCATTGTACAGACCAGAGGTCTATTATCATAGGACAATCTGACCCATCACTTATTTGGTAAATAAAGTTTTATGGAAAGCTAGTAATTACTATTTGTTACAAATCATCTAGAACTATTATCAAGTTTCTCAACACAAGGCCTGGTATCCCTGACTAGTGAGTAAAGTTCCAAAGTAAGTTGTGCTGAATTTGAAAGAGATTTCAGTTTCATGAAACTAATGTGTTATGACCATGAGATGTCTTTTAACAATAGACCACATATCATATTTACTGCCCATTAATTGATGGGGAAAAGTTAGAAAATTGCCATGCAACTCCAGTCTTTCAGTCATGATTGTATGACAACCATAGTTTGGCTACAGATACAAGAATTTGGCAAACATCAGTGAAAGAATTCTGTAATAATTAATTGACTGTAGGAAATGGATATTAAAGTTCATTATGTATTTTGGCTGGGTGAAGGATCTCATGCCTATAATCCCAGTGCCTTGGGAGGCCAAGGTGGCAGGATCATTTAAGGCCAAAGAGTTCAAGACTAGCCTGGGCAACATATTAACACTTCATTTCTACCAATAAAGTTTCGAAAAAATGAGCCCAAGTACTAGGACATACCTAGCTGCTTGCTAGGCTGAGGCAGGTGGATGGCCTGAGTCCAGGAGTTCAAATTGCAGGGAGATATAATCATATAGCTATAATCACTGCACTCTAGCCTGTGGAACACAGTGACACCTTGTCTCTAAAATCAATCAATAATAATTTGATTCCGGATACCATAGGATATTGCTTACTTAGTCATTCTAAGAAATGCTATGTATTTCTTTGTTTAGGAGACAGAGTCTCACTCTGTGGCCCTGCATACAGTACCCTGGAATCATAGCTCCATGTATGCTCCAACCCCTGGGTTTTAGCAATCCTCTTGCCTCAGCCTACCAAGTACCTGGATTTATAGGTGTCACCAGCCTGATTTCTCTATTGGTACTAGAGACAGGGTCTGGGTCATACTGGGACTGGTGTTGAACTCTATAGCTCAGGAAGACCCCTTTCCGTTGCCTCTCGGATTGCTAGGATTACCAGACTGAGCCACCCCACCTAGACAATAAAATGAGTGTTGTACATTTTTAAAATTGGTAAGTAACTTAGGCAGCTAATCCATTTCTCCTGGAGAAGTGGCTACTCTTTTCTCTTTGTGTGTGTTGTTTAGAGATTTTTCTTCTTTCTTTCTTTCATTTCATACTATGAAAGGAGAGTAAAAATGGTGAGAGTCACAATGAAAGTATATATAGAACAACTACCCCACAAACTTTTGGGACAACTACAATGTGTATGAACTACATTGTGAACTGTGGCTCTTCTTTTAGTTATTTTATTTATTAACTAATTTATTTATTTTTGAGACAGATTCTCATGCTGTCCCCTGGTATAGTGCTTTGGTCTTACAACTCACAGCCACTTCAAACTCTTGGGCTCAAGCAATACTCTTCCCTCAGTACCCTGACATCATAGCTCCCTGCAACCCCCATCTTCTGGGCTTGAGCATTCCTCTTACCTCAGCCTCCCAAGTAGCTGGGCCTACAGGTGTCACCAGCCATGAAACCTGCCGAGTTTTTCTATTTTTGACAGTGACATGGTCTGGCTATTGTTGGTTGGTCTTGAACTTCTGCACTCAAGATGTCCCCCTGCCTTGGCCTCCCAGATTGGTAGGATTACTAGACTGAGCCACCCCACCTGGAAAATAAAATGAGTGTTGTACTTTTTAAAAATTGATAAGTAACTTAGATATCTAATCCATTTCTCCTGGAGAACTGGCTACTCTTTTCTCTTTGTGTGTGTCGTTTAGGGATTTTACTTCTTTCATTCTTTTGTTTCAGACTAATATGAGGGTAAAATTGACGAGAGTCACAATGGATGTGTATAAAGAACAACTACCCCCCAACCCTATGGGGAAAGGGCTCAACTACATCATCATCTGTGGCTATTCTTTTATTTGATTTCTTTATTCATTAATTAATTTATTCTGAGACAGAGTGTCATGCTGTCACCCTGGCTACTATGCCTTGGCCTTATCATAGTTCACAGCAACTTCACACTCTTGGACTGAATCATTAGTCTTGCCTTACCCTCTAAAGTAGCTGGTATTCCTGCCACCTGCCACACAAATGCCTCTTTTTGCTATTCTTTCTAGCTACTTTCTCTCTTTTTGTTTTTGTAAGACTGACTCTCACTTTGTCACCCTTGATACCTCGGCAAAGTGACAGGTCCTCATAGCTCATAGCAACCTCAAACTCTTGGAGTCAAGCCATCAGGGTGTTTCTGGAAGATATGTCTGAAGAAGTATTTTGTTTCTAAATTTTCAATAACCTTTGGGGAAGGTTGTGGTGTTTTGCAGTCTTTCATGATAGTTTTTTTTTTTTTTTTTTTTTTTTTTTTTTTTTTTTCCAGACGTATAAGCAGAAGAATCCTGTCTTACTATTCTTTCATGGCTCATATCATCAGGGTTTTCTTCCCATTCCTTAAATTTTGTTGTTTAGCTGGCCTGGGCTGGGTTTGAACCCACCAGCCTTGGTGTATGTGGCTGGCTCCGTAACCACTGTGCTACAGGTGTCAAGCCATTCCTTACATTTTGATCCTGACTAATTTCATTATACATGAAGTTGCTCATATATATGTAAATACCTCTGCAAGCATTTCTTCATAAGAGGTTCTGGAGACAGGTGTGGTAGCTCACACCTATAATCCTAGCATTCTGGGAGGCCGAGGCAGAAGGATCCCTTGAGTCTTGGCATTGGAGACCATCCTGTGCAAGGGTAAGACCCCCAACTCCGCTAAAAATAGACAAAAAAAAAAAAAAAAACAAAAAAAAAAAAATACTGGGCATTGTGGCTGGCCCCTGTAATCCTATCTTTTCGAGAGCCTTAGCAAGGATGATTGCTTGAATCCAGGAGTTTGAAGTTGCTAGGTTGCTATGAGCTAGAATGACTCCACAGCACTCACTCTAGCCTGGGAAACAAGAGTTAGACTCTGTCTCAAAGCAAAAAAAAAAAAAAAAAAAAAAGTTCCAGAGCATATTTTTTGAAAAGCATTCAATCTATAACATTTTATATTAGCATACAGTAAATTCAGAACATATTAACAAATTCTCAACAGAACAGTATGAAAATGTCTATTTAGCACTCATTGGAATAATGTGAATTAATACTATGTCATAGGCAACAACCCACTTCCTGTCATTGTTTTCTTTTCTTTTCTTTCTTTCTTTTTCTTTTTTTTAGAGACAGAGTCTCACTTTGTCGCCCTCAGGGAGTGCCATGGCGTTACAGTTCAAAGCAACCTCCAACTTCGGGGCTTAGGCAATTCTCTTGCCTCAGCCTCCCGAGTAGCTAGGACTACAGGTGCCCACCACAATGTCTGGCTCTTCTTTTGTTGCAGTTTGGCCAGGGCCGGGTTTGAACCCAGAACCCTCGGTATATGGCGCCGGCACCCTACCCACTAGGCCACAGGTGCCACCCTCCTAACATTGTTTTCGGTTTAACTCTTTTTGCTACTTTATAAAATTCCATCCTATGAATGTTAGATAATCAATTTTCACAACCCTGTGTTATTCAGAGTGTTCTGATATTGCCTATTATTTACACTGTGTGGACGGCATCTTTTCAGAGTCTTTGCACTGCTAAAGAACATGGTTTTAAGCATAGTTCACATGTCTATTTGCCCTGAAATGTTCATAATGTACCTACTTTATGGTGAGAAAATTGCCTTGGGAATATTCTAGTATTGTGATAAAAGAACCTCGTCTGTGTATGAATGTGTGTGAGTGTATGTCAGACTGTGTGTGCTCACACATGTGCTGAAAACTGTATTTCTCTCTGCTTCCTTCTGCCTCTTTGTGGCTTTGTGTTCTATTTCATCCCCCTCCTAAATTCAGGTCCAGAAGTGAAGAAACAGAGTCATCATGATGGCAGTCCATACAACTAGATCTGTATCAACATCCCTCACTTTATCCTGTACACCTAATATAATGATTTCCAAATAGGAGCATTTGAGCTACTCTCCTCCAGGAATATGTGGAAATGTCTGTTGGCACTTGGTAGTCAAAACTGGGGTTCCTACTGCAATCTCATTAGTAGAGGCCAGGGATGCTGGAAAATATCCCACAATGCGTTGGACAGCACCCACAACAAAGAGCTCCCTGAACTAAAATGGCAATAGGGGGCAGCACCTGTGACTCAAGGAGTAGGACACTGGCCCCATGTACCAGAGGTGGTGGGTTCAGACCCAGCCCTGGCCCAAAACTGCAAAAATAAAAAATAACAAAAAAATGGCAATAGGGCTAAGGTTGAGATAACTTGCTCTAGAGCAGGTTAAATATTAGTACAAACCCAACTTTGGTGTCCAGCAACCCTGGATTAAAATTATCATGCTGCCTCTTACCAGGTGTGAACTTCTTACCTGGAAAATTGTATTTAATCTCTATGAGGCTTGGTAGTGCACTTCTCCAGGGAAGAATGGGTTATCACAAACAATAATGATTGTTAACTTACAGAATGTTTGTAAGAAATTAGAGAAAGAGTATGTAAAGTGCCTCCTATAGAGTTTAACCAGTAGCAAAACTTGAAGTAGTAGTTACCATCCTAAGCCACTTTCTAGCTTCTGCTTCTGAGATGACTGTCATCCAAAAGACATAGCCCTAAACAGCATAAGTGTGTCTGAAACCAGGACAATGGGAAGAAAAACAAATTCTCCTAGGCCCAAATGGTGTATAAGTGCATGGGTGTATAAGGGCTCATCCGTGTTGGAGAGTCATCCAGTAGAACTGGGATGGGGAAAATGAGAGTAACTTTCATGCGTCTTTTCTTTTCTTGATGGCTAGAACACATACTGGTGGGTAAAATACTCTGAATCTCATAAAAGCCTTAGTAGGACTTTCTTATCATTGGGCTATATTCTTCATGAGATTGTGTCTGGATACTGATTTGTGAACATGTCCTCAACTACTTCTTGAAGGGACTTCAAAGAAAAACTTTTAAACTATGTGATTTTCGGAGGGAGGGGCAATATGGCCGACTGGAAGCAGCTTTCGAAAGAGGCTCCCATCCAAAAGGAAAGATAATGCCCAGAAACTGCCCAATTAAGCTGAAGACTGGGAGCCCAGCTGAGAGAGAAAAGTGATAACTGCAGGTCACCTCTGCTGAGGAAAGCTGTGACTCCAGGAAAGCAAGCTTCAGGTACAAAATTCATCTCAAATGAAAAGTGTTCATCCCCTCCCCAAGAAAGCTGTGGTTTTTCTGTTTCCTTTCTTTTTTCTCTTCATTTGCTCCTGCGGGTTTTCTACAGACAAGCAGTGAACTGTGGACATCCTGTCTCACCCCACAGGAGAGTGCTCTGGGAAGTGGGGACAGCTTCCTCAGAGGGACCCTGTTTTGACTCTGAACATTCTCTTGCTAGGCAGAAAAACTGAAGTTTTCTCTGCCATTCTGAACTTACAGTACACCCTTCCCCCCTTATGTGAGGAACCAGAAGCCTGACCCCTGCTGAGACTAAGGGAACAGGTTCTTGAGCAGCAGCCCCCTCCCCCCAGCCTGCTGGACCAGACTTCCCCTGGCAAGAGACACGAGGGGCCATGTGGAGCCTCCATGCTCCCTCCAAAACCTCACCCACTCTGGCCCGGGACTTGACGGACAAATGTGCTGCCCCGCACCCTGCGGCCACTGGGCCTCCGCACGCCCTCACTGGCCATGGACTCTGCTAGTGATTGCGTGGCCCTACGACCTGAGCCTGCCAGACCTCTGGACTCTCTCCCCAGCCAGGGGCCCTGCCAGCACCACAGGGGCCGTGTACTCACCCAGACCAGGAACTCTGGGAGCTACACAACCTGCGTCCTCCCTCCTGTACCTCCCTGCCTCTGCACTGGCCTGCCAGTCTGGCCAGGGACTCAGGAAGCCTCACGACATGAGCTCTACCTCTGGAGCCCTTCTGGCCTCTGCACAGAACCCTCCTCACAGCCAGAGACTGCTGGAGGCATGGCTCTCCTTGCCAAAGACACAAGGTGCCAGGCACTCCCAGTACCATGTGCACCATCCCCTGCCCTGCTGCTGGATCTAGGGGTGCCGCACTCCGGAACTGCTGCCACAGCCAGAAATCCATGGCTGGGGTAGTCCCAGAGAAGATGTACAGGGTCACTCCCTACAAAGATCCAGCAACAACAGAATAATCCTGCTGGGATCTGATCTGGGAGAGACACTTCCCCAACTCTGAGGACGGTCATAGGCAATGGTGAAAAATAATCATGAGGCGGAATCAACAGAAAAACACTGGCAATATGAATAATCAGAGTAGGTCAACTCCCCCAAGGAACACGCACAAGATCCCTTGCATAAGCAAATAGATGAGAGTCACAAATCAAATTCAGAATCTGGATAGCAAATAAGATCAATAGAATGGAGGAAAAGATGGAATTATAATTTCAAGCAGAAATCCAAAATATGACTCAAGAATTTAATGAATTCAAAGAGAAAATGATCAAAGATTTTGACACATTGAGACAAGAAGTTGCAGCCATCAAAGATCTGAGAACTACAGTAGAATCCGTTAGTTACAGAATGGATCTAGAAGAAAGGTTTTCAGACATGGAAGACAAAGCTTTTGAACACTCCCCAACATCCAAAGATGAAAAGAAATGGAGGGCAAAAACGGAACTTTCTCTCAGAGAGCCCTGGGATAATTCTAAGAAAACCAATATTCACCTTATAGGGATACCTGAAAGCGACAAA
>CAUYRH010074351.1:0-89103 GCA_963574655.1 Perodicticus potto
CAACCTCCAATTCCTGGGGTCAAGCGAGTCTCTTGCCTCCGCCTCCCAAGTAGCTGGGACTACAGGCGCCCGCCACAATGCCCGGCCATTTTTTGGTTGCAGCCGTCATTGTTGTTTGGCGGGCCCGGGCTGGATTCGAACCCGCCAGATGTACGTGGCTGGCGCCTTAGCCAGATGAGCCACAGGCGCCGAGCCTGAAGTGCCTTCCTTTTTAAGGCTGTTTATTCCTCCCTCATCCTTTCATGGCCCTGGGTTGTTCCCATGTCTTGGCCACTGTGAGTAATACTGTGTGAACACGGGCTGCGCTGCAGGCATCCCTCTGGGTTCCCGCCTCCAATTCTTTTGGTTAGCCAGCCTCATTATTCCTTCTGTCCAATTGAGTCTCAGAAGGTTCTGGTTTGGGCAATAACTGACAGATCATGTAACAGTCCAAACACAGCTTCCCTCTTGGCTCTGTGGCTGAGACTCAGGGGCCCTTGGCTCTGGTCCTGGTTCCAAGTGACCCTTTACAAGTCACTTCACTCCACTCGGCCTGAACTGCCTGCCTGTTTCCCGACTGTCTCCTCACCCACCCTGCAAGCTCCGTGAACACACGGGGTGCCTTGCTCAGCAGCAGCGTGCCTGTTCCTACCCCTGGGACCAGCACAAAACGGCTACTCAAGAAATAGCACCAAGGTCCACCAGCAGGTGCAGGGATCAGCAAAATGCAGTAAGTCCATGCCGCGGACTATTATTACTCAGCTACAACACAGGTGAACTTCAAGAAAGGCCACGTATTGTATGCTTCCATTTATACGAAATGTCCAGAACAGGGGCATCTGCAGAGACCGAGAGCAGACTGTCTGGGAGGGGCACGTGACTATTCACTGAGCATGGCATTTCCTTTTGGGGTGATGAAAATGCACTGGAATCAGACAGAAGTGACATAACCGCCACCAAGCTGTATACTCTAAATGGGTGAACTGTATGGTATGGGAGCTATATCTCAATTAAGGGAGAGGGAAGGTGGGCAGGCAGGAAGGAAGGAGGGGGAAAGAAAGACAGAAAGAGGGAGGGAGGGAGGCGGGCAGGTAGGCATTTCTAGTGGAGCTGGACTCAGAAGGGCCCAGCTGTGCCTGGGAGTGCTCACTGGCCAGCGTTCCAGCTCAGAGGACAGCGGAAGCCCAGACGCCAGCACTCAGGCTGAGTCCTCCAGCTAGAGTTGCAGGCAGTGCCCTGGGCAAATGCCCTGTCATCTCCCAGCAAGGAAGTTTCTGGGGATGGCAAGCAGTCAGAAGTGTCTGTGGCAGGAGATCTTGACAGCTTCTCATTTTGAACCCAGGCCTGTGCTGGGCCCATCTGCCACTCCCTGGCAGGACAGCCCTCTCTACCCAGGGCTGGTGGCAGCTGGTCATCGGGTCTATGACTTGATTCTGCCCATCTTGGGGACCTACTGGGCTGTCTTGTCTCTGGAGTTGATAGTGAGTCTAAAAAAGAAGAAGAATGGGGCTACAATACACACAGCCCTGAGCCAGCAGCATCTGGGGACATTTGTACCAAGTGACAAATTCTCACCTACACCCTACAGCCTGCCAAGGGTGACGGTATTGGATCACTGTCTGTGTCTTGCTGGACGGGGGCTGGGAGACACACATCTGGCTGGAAGACGGCCCCAGAGGAGGCAGCTGGAAGATGTGTCCCATTTGGGGGATGCTTACACTTCATCACGGTGACAGAGCCAACTGTGGCCACTTGGCCAGGCAGCTGATGGAGGAGGCACAGCAGGCCGGCCAGGGCCCCCTTCTCTGCCCCGCCGGGCAGGGCCCCCTTCTCCTGCCACATAAGGCAGGAGGGTTCCCTATACCCAAGACGCAGAACGTGCAGGAAATGCAGCACTAAGGCCTCGGGCTCCCTCTGTGGCTGCCACGATAGGAACATCATTAGGGCTCTTCCCAGAGTTAAGGATGCCCCAGCCCTGTCAAAGGGAATTAGCTTTTTTTTTCCTTTTTTTTTGTAGAGACAGAGTTTCTCTTTATGGCCCTCGCTAAGTGCCGTAGCATCACAGCTCACAGCAACCTCCAACTCCTGGGCTTAAGCGATTCTCTTGCCTCAGCCTCCCGGGTAGCTAGGACTACAGGTGCCCGCCACAACGCCTGGCTATGTTTTTTTGTTGTTATTACAGTTCGGCCGGGGCCGGGTTTGAACCCGCCACCCTCGGTATATGGGGCCAACATCTTACCGACTGAGCCACAGGCACTGCCCGGGAATTAGCATTTTAATCTCCAAAACTTCTGAGAAAGGCAGGTCTACCAGCCTGTGGGCTTGGTGTGGGGGTCCCTATTCCAGGAGCCCTCTCTGGGTTGCCAGTGGCTTTCCCAGAACACTGGTGCTTACCAGGCAAGCCCTGAGGCACCAGAGGTCCCACCTCCCAAACAAGGAGGCATCAGAGACCCAGGGACTCTATCAAATGCCGATACAGAAATGCTCACCCTTGGCTGGAAACTACCTCCAGGAAGCCACCCCGGGTTGAGCTAACAAAATGCACAGAGGCCTCAAAGATGACTCCTGGCCTCTGGTATGAGTGAGTAGGTGGAGGGAGAAGCTATTGTTCAGGAAATGCAGGTGAAGAAAAGAGAACGGAAAGCCAACAGGGCTGGAAACCAGACACGAGTGGGCAGATCCTGGAAAAGGAACTGGCCTGGAACAAGATGCTTAAAAATAACGGCTATAAACAATGGTGGAAAAAGATATCAGGGTCCTAGTAGACCAACACCACAACATTGATTCATTTGACAAACATTCTTGAGTACTGACTTCCTAGGAATGAAAAGCTGACACCACAGGCTTGAGGATGTCTGAATGAAAACAGTGGTGGCACGTAAGAACAAGAAGTTCATTTATTAAAATGTTTATTAGTCAAGACTCCCAGACAGATTGGAAGTAGTCTCTTACACATAAGGACTCAGAGTGTGATGCGGAGGGCAGAACGGGGTGACTGTGAGTCAGAAACCTCTCTTAGAAGCTGATACAAAGGACTCTCTCCACAAAGTACCAACTGAAGACAGGTATGCAAATACGTGTGGACAACTTGTAAGGTTCAAAGAACCCCTAGGTCAGTAGAGCTCAATGTAAAAAATAACTTGGTCTGGAGGCACCTGTGGCTCAGTGAGTAGGGCGCTGGCCCCATATATGGAGGGTGGCGGGTTCAAACCAGCCCCAGCCAAATTGCAACAAAAAAATAGCCAGGTGTTGTGGCAGGTGCCTGTAGTCCCAGCTACTCAGGAGACTGAGGCAAGAGAATTGCCTAAGCCCAGGAGGTTGCTGTGCACTGTGATGCCACATCACTCTACCCAGGATGACAAAGTGAGACTCTGTCTCAAAAAAAAAAAAAAAAAAATTCTGGGTTCCAAGGCTGAGGCAGGTGGATAGCTGGAGCTAAGGAGTTTTGAGACCAGCCTGAGCAAGAGCAAGACCCTGTCTAAAACTAGTCGGGCACTGCAGCAGGCACCTATAGTCCCAGCTCTTTGGGAGGCTGAGGCAAGAGATCTCTTGAGCCAAAGAATTTAAGGTTGCTGTAAGCTATGACACCACTGCATTCTACCCTGAGGCAACAGAATAAGACTGTCTCAAAAAAAAAAAAAAAAAAAACAGAAAGAAAGAAAGAAAGAAATTCTGGGTTCCATAGGTGGCGGGGAGGGTGCTAAAAATTATCAAAGATGGGGCTCGGCGCCTGTGGCTCAACAGGCTAAGGCGCTAGCCACATACACCTGTGCTGGCGGGTTCGAATCCAGCCAGGACCCGCCAAACAACGACGGCTGCAACCCAAAAATCACCGGATGTTGTGGCAGGCGCCTGTAGTCCCAGCTACTTGGGAGGCGGAGGCAAGAGACTCGCTTGAGCCCAGGAATTGGAGGTTGCTGTGAGCTGTGATGTCACGGCACTCTATCCAGGGTGACAGCTTGAGGCTTTGTATCAAAAAAAAAAAAAAAATTATCAAAGATGGGAAATTAATCCAAGAACAAAGGGAACAAGGAGAGGGCCGAGGTTACAGCTAGCTGATCTTCATCCCTGAGCCTGCAAGAGGCTTGAGCTACTCAAGGGAGTACAGGGGCTGTTCACTACGGAGATCAGATGGGGTGAGCAGAGGAGGTGTGGAATGTCATTCTCTGGGGGCTTTGAAAACAGGCTCTTTCCCCTGTTACTCAGCTCTGCTGTCACTGTGCTGTGTTCCTATTAACTTACCCAAGCTACTACAAATGCCCCATAAATGTCACGGGGACTTCCTGTTCTCTTCTAAAGATGGAAACACTGAATATAAATGACCAAATTTTGCAAATTTGTGCAGGCGGCAATCAAGGACTGAATTTTAAAAGTGCACATGGCTCATCTAATTTGCTAAGTAACTCCCAATCGAATTACACTTCACACTTTGTCCAGGGCAGGAAGTGTCTCCTCAACGTCTGGTTAAGACCTGGGATGCCAGAAATCTGAGCCTTTGCTTTCCCGCCTGAAACTCTGAGACTCAGCTCAGAAACTGAGCACAAAGACTCTGGCCTCTCTGAAGAAAGACAAGGATTTGCAAAAGCAAAGAGTGGCATTTTTCTCCCAGTTGGAGCTCTTTCCTGTTTCTAAAACTTAAGCAAAATTGCAGTTTTATGGTTTCCTTGCAAATGTCTTCCAATGTCTTCTCCCTTTAGGGAGCCATGAGGTAGAGAGGGTACGCGGGACTCCATGTCCTTTGCAGGAGCTAGGAGAGGCAGGGTGGTAGGGACCAGTCTGAACCAGACTCCTTCATACATTCAGGAGCCGGGGCGCCCCAAAGGCAGGGGCAGGAGTCCCCACTTCACTACAAGCCAAGTCTCCCCCAACATTTCCCCCGCTAAACACTTAAAGCAAATCTCGTCTATTGTCGAGCAAAGAATCCCAAGAAGCTGCGCATTTCTGCCAACACTGGGTTTCAATTGGCCCCAGTCGGTAAAGTCAGATTTGGACAAAGTCCAAGGCTTAGGGCGCCACCCACCCCTTTCTGGAAGAGGCCTTCTCTGTTCTCTCATTTGCAACCGCCTCCCTTGCTGAGTTTTTTATCCAGGCTCTGCCGCCTATTGAGACATCAATCTTTGGTCAGAGCAAGCTCCAACCTGCAAATTATTGCTATTCACTTCCTAAAAAGCTGCTCCCAGGACTTAGGCTGCAGTGAAGGAGGCCACGGATGAACCTTCCGACTTCCTGTGTTGGGGGGGCGGGATTTAGTCTTTATTTCCTTTCCACAGTCCCCTTGCCTGGCCAGAGGCAAATCAGGGAAGGTGCTCCAGGCCCTCTCCCACCCACAAGGAGCCTTCCAGGAGGAGCTGACCCCCAGAAAGCAATCAGCACCCACCCCAGACCCCCATGTCAGAAGTGGCCAAACTACCACAGAAATGCATGCCAATGCGTTTAGCTCTTGGTGAATATTTGCGAAGTTAAAAGGAAAAAGAAAAGCCCCCCCCGGGGGGGGGGGGTAGACACTGGCTATGTGTTATAGGATGGAATTTCCTCTTATCAGGGATGTCCCCCTGGCTGGGGGTGCACAACCCCCTCCTATCAGCAGGGCTGTCAGCAGATACACACCAGAGCCCAGTGGTGAAATGCAGACAGGGCTGGGGGCTTGGCCTGTCCCAACTTATGAAATCATTTGAAATAACAAACAGAAGACAAGGGTCTCCCGGGTACAGCAGGGTGTCCCCTGCCAGGAGCTGAGTGGAAAAAAAGTTTTCCTCCCTAAAGATAGCACGCAACTCCCACTGCCTAATGCCAGGTGCCCTCAGCACGCAGGAGGCTGAGCCAGGCAGGGAGGGGCACATTCCTAGGCCCTGTGTGGGAGCCTGACTGAGCGCCCCAATGGCAGAGGGGCCTGTAACACATGGCCAGACATCTCCCGGTCTGATTCCATGGAGGGTCTGGGGGTTGGGAGGAAGGTGGGGCAGGGCGGCAGCACCAGGTGCCCCCATGGGGGGGAGAGGTAGGAGTGGACCACAGTGCCAGCTTGGGCCCTGGGCTTCCTAAGTGTCACCTGTGTTGTCCCACCTGGACTCCTCCCCTCTCTCAGCAGGGCATCCAAAACAAAGATCCCCATCCCAACCACCTCCACCCCCTAGATCTCCCACAGGAACCTATCAACCATGGATAAGCCAAAGAAAGGGCCCCCTGAAAGCTTATGACGCATCTCCCAGGTGTAGCCTGGAGACTTCAAACCTCCTTAAGGTAAGGATGGAGATGGGTGGATAGAGGGAGGGGTGGGGGAGTGGGCAGAAAGGTGGAGAGATGGCAGACAAGCCCCCCTATGGGGGGCTCAGAAACACACTCCTGCTTCAGGACCCCAGGCTCGGCCCAGAAAAAGCAGTGTGCGTGGACAGCTCCCTGCACCCCTCAGGACAGCCGCTTTGGTCATCTCTGGAACACAGCTGGGGGACTGCTGCCAGTGCACAGGGCATCCAAGCCCAAGAAGCAGCAGGTGCACTGTGACCCTCGCCAGCTAGCTCCACCTTCCCTGCTGCCCACAGCGTGGCCTGCAGCTCAGATGTACCTCCAGACTTGGGGTTCAGATGGAACCACTAGTCCTCTGGGGGACCAAATGCACAGAGATCACACCTCTCCCCGAGCCTTTTCTTGTTTTCTGTGCAGAACTCTGCAGACTTCCCTCTTGTGTCTAGGGATTTGTCCTCGGCCTCTCTGCCAGCTCCTCCTCCACCCCTACATGGACTCAGTTCTGGTGCCTCGATGGACATTCTCTCCGGCAGACCTCACCCATCCGCTGGGTGTTAAATACCAATGGAGCCAACTTCTCTCCAATGCCAACCTGACCATTCCTGGTCCATTACGGTGCAATAGACTGTCCCCACTCCTGCTGTGCCGGGCCCTCTGCTAAGTATTCAGTGGCCACAGCCGCTGCCACCAAGTCTGGATGTTGGAAAGGTATCTCACACCGAACGTGCCCCAAACTTTAGGCCTTCCCCCAACACAATTATTACAGCCAAAAATCCAGGAGCCATCCCTGGGCCTATCCCTTTTCCGTCACCCCAAAGTCCATCAATTTTAACCCAATGTATCTCCAGGTGGCCACTTGACTGCCAACGGCTACCTCCGATCCAAGCCACTGCTGTTAACTGCCTCCCCTATCCTTTCTCCTCACAGTGCCAGGAGGATGGTTTTAATCTTAAATTAATTGGGTCATTTCCAATAAGATAGCATCCTGGGAGGCGGGATCCGCTTCTACCACTGACATGCTGTGTGACCTCTCTGTGCCTCACACTGGGGATCAAATGAGATACTTACAAAGCACACAACACTGGGCCTGGCACAGTAAATGCTCAACGTCTTTGTCAATAAAGCACACGCCCCCGTCCAGCTCTCCGGTTCCTGCACATGTACCGCCTCCCTGGTCACCTTCCGGCTCTTTCAACAAGCTCTTCACAGAGATCCCCCTGCCTGGGACAGCCCAGCTCACTTGCTCCTGGCAGGCCTTCCCCCTACCCAGGGTGCAGAGCTCCTTGAGTCTGTCTTGTTTGCTGCTTACGAAAGCATCCAGTACGGTGCCCTGAGCGAATGAATGAGCCAACGGCCAGCAGCTGCTCTCTCCTCTCCCCACCGAGCAGTCAAGCAGTCGAGCAGTTGGCGTGGGGGGAGCCACTGCCCCACCCCCGCAAGGTGACGCCTGCTCCCTGCGTGCAGCCGCCGTAGCTGGCCAGCGTCCTTTCCCACGGCTTCCCTGGGGCCTTCGGTGTGTGGTGGCATGTGAATGAGATGTTAACAATTTCCGGTTTCCTCCGTCCACAAAGCGCTGAGGCGGAAGGAAGGATGGACAGATATCCTGGGACAGCTGGTGTGGGGCAGCCTGTTCAGGAAAGTGTCAGTGGGGGACAGGGTACCCAGTGGGGCAGGGACGGGGTGGCGTGGCTGGCCTGTGGCCAGGGATCCTCATCCCGACCCCCTCCCACTTGCTCCTAACCCTGCTGCTGAACTGCGGCCCTGGGGACCTTCCAGGAAGGAGCACAACAGACTCAGGACTGGACGGCAGGACAGACAGGACCAGAGGGCAGGGAGCTCAAGGAGACACGGGGGCCTGCACCCACTCCGGCCACACACCGAGATTTTACCCAACCTGCTCTCCACGCTGACAGGCAGTCCCTTACGTGATGTGTAAGCACGGCCTAGAAGACATACTACTGAGAGCAGGCGTTTCTGAAACTCCAGCTAAGAGTCACAGGCTTCACAGCCCAAGGATGACTTGTTCCCAGTGTCCATCCATCTGTCGTCCAGCAGGAAATGCACAAGATCTGACATATGGCCAGCCCAGGCAGGAGAAGGATCCAGATAACTAGCAAAGTGGATTTATTAACAGGGCCAGGGTCTCTGCAGAGATCCCCAAATGGACAAGACCACATCCAGACCCCACGGAGCTTGGCTGGGCACTAAAGATCCCAGAGGCCGAGCACTGAGCCCTGGGCTGACCTGTGGACAGTACTTCATAGTTTGCAAACGGCTCACATTTAATTTCTGGCATCCTCTCCTCACAGCCTGCCTTGGTCTACACTCCCTAATAAGAACAAAGTAAGTAAACTACAGTAATAACATGTTCTTACAAAAACTACAAAGAAGAAAGTTAAATGAAGGGTCCGGGGGTCTCCTGCTGCACCGATCCCACGTGCCCCCCCAGTCCAGCCCAACCTCCTCCTGTCAAAGACCCAAAGCCTGGAACTGACCCACTGTGAAAAGATGACCTCCGAGAAGAAATGCTGGACAGAAACACCCAGCTTCTTCCACTCGGCCAAGCTGGAACCTGGAGGGTAGTCCCCCTCCCAGGCCCCCTCTAGCCCACAGCTCCGGGAAGGAGCCACATTCATATGGTAATTTCTCCCTGGGCCAGGGAGAGGGAGGTGGCTTGGCCTAGGCCTGAGTGCCTTTCTGGCTGCACCCCTCAGGAGGGCAAACACGGAGGCCAGCTAGCCAGGCAGTGGGCGCCCAGACGCGGGCTGGGAACCTCACTTACCATGCTATGTAGGTTTCAAAGTGACAACAAGCACGGCACACACGTTTTATATATTACCCTGTGTGTGACACACAGAACAGTCCAGAAATGCCGCAGAGTGTGGCTCCCCCAGACTCCGGTGCTGGGAGACCTGTGGGCGCCTCCTCCCAGTCACCTCCCCCAGCCCCATTCCCCTACTGGGGTGGGTCCAATGCACCCACCACCCCCTCCTACCCTACTTCCCCTCTCATCTTGCATAGCTTACCCACCCGGGGCCTCTCAGGCTCCTGCAGAAAAGACACAAAACCTTCCACAGCCCCTTTCTGACCTGTTCTGGGCCCGAGCCAGGCAAAAGAAACTAGAGGTCAGCAGCTAGGACCCAGTGGCAGACCTCAAGGGCTATTCTGTGCCCCATCCAACCTCCACCCACGCTCTGGACTCAGGTGGAACAAAGGGATCCTCAGCTTTCTCGGGCTCTCAGCGCCCCTGGAAGCATCCCTGCTGGGTGTGCACGCCCACCACACACGCTCTGAGGGACAAGGGCAGGTACTCATGGCCGACCATGCACACCCTACCCCCACCAGGCCTGCTGAGCCACACGACCCAGCAATTACCCAAGGAGATGGAAACACGTGTTCACACAAACACCCGCAGGCTGCATTCCCTGCAGCACCACTCACAAGAGCCAAAAAGTGAAAACCAGCCACACTCCTGTACCCTGATGAAGGCATGAACAAGAAGTGGTGCGTCCACATGGGGGGCATGACTCAGCCACAAACTGATGTTCACAAGAACTAAGAACCATCACCTGTGACAATGTGGATATGTGACATCCACGCTGAGGGATGTGGATGGATCCACTAAGAACTGTCACCTGTGACAATGTGGATGAGCCTTGAAGATACTAAGCCAAGTGGAAGAAGCCAGACACAAAACTGATACCAAGTATCTAGAACAGGGAACTGCACAGAGGCAGAAAGCAAACTGGTAGTTGCCAAGGGCTGAGGGGTGGAGGGAGCAGGTGGGAATGGGGAGGGACTGCCAAAGAATAAAAGGGCTCTTTTCAAGATGAGGGATGGTGCTGGGATTGAACAGTGGTGACTACGATGGTTTATTTCTTGTCACCTTGACTGGGCTATGAGACACCCAGATACTTGGTCAAACATTATTCTGAGTGTGTCTGTGAAGTTTAGATGACTTTAACATTTAAATTGAAAAGCTGGGTAAGGTACACTTTGCTCCCAGTGGGGACGCAAGAGGTCCCTGTATTTCCTGGGCTGTCTCTACCAGGCCCCACTCCCAATCTGGAAGAGGGGCAAGCTCTCTTGCTCCCCATATCCCAAACCCTAACAGCAACGACCAGGAACCTTGGTGGGTGAGAGAAAATTCAAGGGAGCCCCTCACTACCATGGGGTGGCACAGGCCCCAAGAGAGAGGGCCTCCGTGTGGCTGCAGCATTTGGGTGGTGTCATTGGCCTTTCCAGCAGACTAGAGAGCCCCCCAGTGAGCTGGGGCACATGCAGGGTGGGGCGCTTTCCTCACCCCCACTCTACAAACACCTAAGCTCCTCCCAGATCTCTGGCAAAATCTGGGAGGAGATCTCAGATTTTGAGATCTCCTCCCAGATACCCAGAACCGCATCCCAGATGCTCCTGGGTCATGAAGCATTTGCTGAGTCTTGGCCTTCCTAGGCACCTCATCTTAGAACCAGGTGCATACTCATCACCTAAGTGAATCAGGAGCTTCCAGAAGGCCCACCTTGCATGTCCCCACACAGAGACTCAGCCTAGGGATGCAGCAGCTGCAGCGACCACAACCAGAGACACATAATGGGCATGTCTCAGTGCCCAGGTCCTCTGCTGACCCTCTTCCATTTATGGCTGCAAAGCAGCAACCACTATTTTCCATTTTCAGACAGAGACAGTTGGACAGGGCAAGAAGCACATGTAAGGCCACACGGTTAGTTTAAGAGCGCAGAGCCAGAGTCCACCTCCCCCATGTGAGCTGCCTCCGACGGACTTCACTGAGTCCAGGGGTGGTAGCAAGGAGGTCCCCAATGAGCTGACTCCAGGGCTAGAATATGTCGGGGGCCTCCTGACAGGGGCCTGTCCCCAGCATCTTGCTGGGACCTGGTTAGCTGAGGCCGGGATGGCACCTGGGCCAGGTCTCCTAAGGGGATGGGACCTTCTCACCGCATTGGCAGCAGTGAAGCCTTTGCTCCTTTCCCTGCCCTCCCCACCTGCTACGCTACAGGAGCCCTCACCTGAGCCACAACCCACAACCGTTCCCTCTGCTCCGCGACCTTCCATCCTGAGCCCCACCCCCACCCCAGGGATGCCAGAGCTCACCGGAAGGCTCTGTGCCCTCAGAACTGACCTGTCCCACATGTTGCCCTTGAGGACTCTCAGCCCCGCTTAGTGCCCCCCACCAGCTACAGAGGGGTGACCTGTGGGCAGAGGGCCTTCCCCACCCTGTGGCCTTGTCCCCACCTGCACGGTCTCTGCAGAGTTGGGAAGAGGAGCCCAGAGCAGGGCAGAAGGCAGCCTGGATGTATGGATGGGGTCTGCTCTGATGCTAACACATGTCCAGAAAGCCGGAAGACACCAACCAGAGGACATTACAATGACCCTCGACCCAAGACAGGGCTCACTGGGACTCTCACACCCCCTCTAAGAAGGCGGAGCCACACAACCCAGACCCCTCACATTGGGCGAGCCTACTGCAGAACACCCAGACCTCCCTTCCCCACCCTGGAAGTGTGGGCTGGACTCTGTGACCCCCATGTCTCCACCACTCTGGACTATTCAGTCTGAGGATGTAGCTTTGGACTAGGACCTACCCTCTTCCCTAAAGAAGCAGCTCAGAGAGCGTCCTGCCAAGGCCCAGTGCCCAACACCAAAACTCACTCAATATCCAGCCCAGGTCGTATGGGCCTCTCACTCGCCCATTCACCTGGCTCCTTGAGAAGTGAAAGTGATCAGGCATGAAGCATGGGGTATCTCTGGGGGCGTTTATAGAGGGCTGCAGCAAGGTCCCCCCAGGGCTGGGGACCAAGGCATGGTCCATGCAGTGATGCTTCTCAACCAGGGGCCCACTGGGCCACCAGGAGCTCAGAAACTCTGTGGAGGTGCCACTGGCTAGCCTGGACATGGGCTTTCTATGGTCAGCCAGGGCCAAAGGCCTGGGCTCTCCAGATACAAGCAGATGACACTATACCACCGGGTGCCAACCCACTCCAGGTCCTGTGCAGCCATCATCAAATTTCCTCTTTGCTGTCCCCGTGTCAGGGAGCCACAGAGACCAAGAGGACAAGCAGGCATCTGAGGACCCCACAGAGACCCCAGTCACCCAGGTTAGAGCCTCCTGGTCCCCAGGCCATCTCCCTGATGGCTTTATTTAGCTGTGCTCTCACTAAGTCATTGGGGAGCCTGGTGCTGGTCTCTGAGGCCTGGAACTGGCTGGCCATGAGGACCCAGCACTTAACGCACTGGAGGACTCTGACAGCAGAACCACAGATGGGTGACAACAGTGATACATCAGCAGAGCACGTGCTCTGCGCCTGGCTGCAGTGCCTCCCAACACTCCACACCCTCTCCCTCCAAGGGCCCTGGTGCACGGAAGTGAGGTCAGGAGGCTGAGAACCTCTGGGGAACACGAGGCCACAGCAGCTTCTCACGCAGCTCCCCTGTGCTCCAGTAGCCTACGAACCCCTTCCCCACGGCTTCCCGCACAGAGTCTGTGTTTTTCTGCCCATCCCCAGCTCCACCCCCCCACCCTCACCATCCCACTGCAGCCTCCCAGCTATAAGCAGTAGCAACTGTCCCCTGACTCAGCAGGGCTGTTGCCTGGCCTGTCATCAGTCTTCAGAGCCACAGAGGACACTGACAATGAGCAGTTTCTTGTGACCACAGCTCACAATAAGGCAAAAAGGACATCGGTCCCACGCCAGGGACCCCAATTGTCACAGGGGAGGGGAAGTGGGACCAGGGGTCTTCCAGCCCAGCCTCTGCTTTGTGGGGATGTGCTCAAATCCCCAAAGAGACACTGTTCTTCCACCCGTCTCCTTAAAACTCTCCCAGGAGACTAGAGCGGAGGAGCAGGACAGTGGCTGTTCTTGTTGGGCCCACTCAGGCCAGCCTCCCAGAAACCACAAAGTATCTGAGCAAAAGTTGAAATTCTGTGGTGACCATTCATTCATTCATACTTTAACAGCACCTATGGTATTCAGGATGTGGGGACACAGGGATCAATAAAATACAGTCCTCACATAACTTTTAGTGGGAGAGAGGATGCAGGGCAGCACAGGCTCAGGGCTGAATGTGTCCATTTATCTCCTGGCCCTGTGGTGACAGGTATCTGGAACAAAGCCTGGAAGATAAGAGATAAGGATCTGGGGGGAGGAAGGACGTCTGTCCACATACCACTGGAACATAGGCAAGGACAATGTTCAACGACCGTCCAGATGACCCAGCCCCCGGGCACCCACAGAGCATGGGGTGCAGAGCCTCAGGGAGGGGGTGCTGAAAGCCAGACTGGATAGAACAGAGCAAAGGGCCCCACAGCAGCTGTGAACCTCCTTTCTGAAGGCCATGCAGGTGTCAGGGCTCAGTGCTGGGGACTCCAGCAAGCCCCCCATGCCCAACCAGGAGTCGGGGTTCCCAGGGTAGCTTGGAACACTTGGGAGCCAGCACCTCACAGAGGGTACCCCTTGCCTATAGCTTCAGGAGAGGGACAAGTTAGGGGTGCTTCTGAGTCACTAAGCCCAAATAAAGCATTTACAAATTACATTTCAGCCAGCTAGCTAGGGCAGAGAGCAGATGGGTTATCATCTTCCAGGCACTTTATACTAACTCCACCCCCTCCTCGCTCCCAGCAAAACCAAGGCCCAGCCCGCTCATCCCCAGCCAGTAGATCATTAACTCTATTCTGGAGGTTTGTGTGGGGAGTTCTGCAGGGAGCCGCACTTGGGGGTGCCCCTCAGAGCACCATGGGCAGCGTACCATCAGTGTTGATGAAAGTGGAGGCAGAGCCCAGAGGCAGAGCCTGCACGGCGTGGGGGAAGCAGAGCAATCCCCCACGCCGTGCAGGCTCCAGACAAGTCTCTTAATGAGCCCCTTAAAGGTCTAGGGCACTGGGTGTACCAGAACCCCCCTCCCCACCAAGTGGGGGCGAGAGGGACCTTCACTGGGCTGTAATTAGAACCTCGCAGCCGATTCCTCATAAAACTCACATGGGAAGGGAACGTTCCTGGGAAAGCTTCCTAAGGCTCCTCTGAGCTCCTGGGAACAGGTCCCTACCTGCTCAGGAACCCGGTTAGTGCTGAAGAAGCAAATCAAAGCTCAGACGTCTGGTGAGGAGGCCCCGCCAAGGGCTGTGAGTTCTGCAGGAAGCATCTTCCCTTCCCCAGAAATCTGGGCTGTGGGAAGCTGGGGCCTTCCGGGTGGCCAGTCCCAGGCTGTACACAGCCCCCACGCCTTTCCAAAGCCCAGTTGGCCTGGATGACCTGAGCCACGGCGGGAGCGGTGGGGAGAACACCAAGTGAGCACCGGCCCTACCCCTCACCCATTAAAGTAAAGTGGTTCTTCCCACACACTCAGCCAGTGCGAGAGGGCGGAAGCCCAGCAACATCCGGGGTGGTATGGGAAAGCCGGCACGAGGCTGAAATGCACAGGGAATCGGATAACGGAAGTGCAGCCGCCATGGTGACTATGGTGACCAGCTTCTTAAGGAGACCTTTGACACCAGCAGGGAAGCTGCAGGCTGCCCCAGGCTGGTGGGGCTGAAGGGTGCCTCCCCTATCTGACAAGCACAGCCTGTGGCACAACAGGAAGTTGGGGAGGACAGGGCTGGGGGTGGGGAGTTAGTCAACCCAGAGACTCTGGTTGCCCAAGTGGGAACAGGGCTTCTGGAGCAAGAACCTTGGGGAGCCTGTGCTCCAAGTCCAGGGCAGTGGGTCTGGCGCTCAAAAGGCGACCCCCAGGCCCCAAGAAGACCCAACTTTGACTTGGGATGGTGGTGAGACCACAGCACTTCCCATGAGAACAGTGCTCCTCGGGGTAGAAGTCTGCCCATTCCCCCACCACAGATGCACACAGTAGGCCGTCCCCATACGCCAGCTGAACTTCTGGAGCAGGGGCTGGTGGACATAGACACAATAGACACACCTCACCTCTTTTGAGGTGTCTCAACAGAGAAATGGCCAAAGGACAGGTAGGTGGGCCAGAGCTCTGCAGCAACACAGGTCCCCAGAAATGGGCGTTACAAAGGCTAACTACTCCCAGGTGGTGAAATACCTTCTTTCCATTTTCTAAAAAGAAGCCCCTTGGGTGGCCAGAGGGAGTTGGGCAAAGAGGACATTGATGTGAACCCCAGGAGGCTGTTAAGTTTCAAGGTAGAGCCACAGTGAAGGACAGAGAACCACACCCATCATCAGGGACTTTTCCACCTCCTCCTCCTCTAACGGGTTTTTCTGTGTGAGATCTGAATCAAATTCCAGCGCCCAGAACAGATCTGCCAGAAACCACACCCCCACCCCCACCCCCACGGCCTGCTTCCGGGTGGCAAAAAAAAATTTAAACTTCTCTTTGGTGATCACAGAAGCTCCCCAAACCTCTCACGAAATGCAGCAGATTCCACATCAGATAGGGAAGAGAGAGGGACAGGGATGAAACCAAAAGGCTGCGCGGAGACAGCCCCCAGGGGATACGTCGGATGAAGTTTCCAGGCTCAGGCGGCACTGACTCCCTGCCTCCCAAGCACCTTGTCCCTCCCTGCGTTGGTGCAAGAGCCCCACAAGCCGCGTTGGTGCAAGAGCCCCACAAGCCGCGTTGGCTACAGATGTTTTGGTCTTGGGGTTCTCCCAACATCCCAGCTGGCTGACAAGCCCCATCCCCCGCCCCGACAGGGCTCTGGAAATCAGACACTCACACTCCCCTCTCTAGAGGGCACATGCACTCCAGCCCCCAGCAACACCCCTGCCGGCTCGCCCCTGCTCAGTCCAAGTCCATCCCGGGAACCCGGAGCCTGCGCCCTGCCTGCATTTAGTGTCTCTCCGAAAGTAATCTGCAGGGTGTCTTCAGGAGCCCAAAGGGCTGACAATCTGAGCATCCCAGCGGGGAGATTTTAAGAGAAAGTGGTGGCCAATTCGCATTGCTCTCTAGCCCTCCTGCAAGTCAGGGAAGCCCGTTGTAAGAGGCAAAAGGGAAACTCAGTCTAAGAAACTCCCAACAGGAGGAGACTTAACCACTCAGCTTAGTTGGCCAAATATTTACAAAGAGATAGCTGTGACCACACAAAGCCCTTTTCTTCTATTCTGCGACCAAAAATCTGGTCCCCTCGTGGAGACTGAGCTCCCAGCCACCCCTCTCCCTGGGACCCAGGACTGTCCTGCCGCCTGAAGCCCGGGCCAGGGGTGGCAAGGCTCCTAGCCCCACAGCTGCTGAGGACATCGGGGACCCACCCCTGGTGGCCGCACCCCCTGGAGGCCCCCCAGCTGTGGTGCAAGACTGGGGAGAACAAAGGAGCGAGACTCACCCCAGCAGCTGAGAGTCGGCAGCGCTGGACGCCGAGCACCGCGGCCGGCCCGCCCACCGGGTCACATGGCTCGGAGCCGAGCAGAGGATCAAAGGGGCTTTGTGGCCGCGAAACAAGGAGCCTCCCAGAGCGCGGGGCAGAGGTAGGGAGGGACCGCAGCAGCCTGGGAAGCGAGGCTCGGCGGGAGCTGCTCCGAGAGGGCAGAGTAAGAGGGAGAGGAGAGGGACACCTTTGCCAGTGCTGGAACAACATTGACCTGGGCTGCGTGAGGCGCCCAAGAGCCAGCCTCAGAGTCCCCACCCCCTGAAGAGTGACCAGACGCTGCCCGGCCATGCAGAGCCACAGACCCAACACTGTCCTGGGCACCCTCTCCCCTCCCCACGTGCTCAGACACCCCCACACCTGGGCTGTCAGCTGACCTAAAGCCCTGAGCCATCCAGCTAGGCTTCTGGGCAGCTGAGATCAGTGCGCAGCCACCCCAGTGTTGTCTGCCTGGGCATGCTGTGCCAGCCAGGACAGGAGGGGAAGGGGCAGCGGCCAGGCCTCCCCCTGAGCTCCTCCCCCTGAAACCTGTAGATTCCTCTGGATCAGGCTCAGGCTCCTCCAGCTTCTCTAGCCCCTGGGGGGCCAGTGAGTCAGCCTCTGCCTCCTCCCACTCCCCACAAGCTTCTGTGATGTTCTGGGACTGGCGGGGCACAGGGCAAGGGATCCCTAGAGGACGGAGCTGACCCTACTAGGGCTGGGCCTGGACACTGGGATCTGCCAGACTCAGCTCAAAGCCACGACCTCTGACCCCACAGAGTCACTCCCAGGCTCAAGTGACTCCAGGCCACTCCTACTGCAGGAGAGAGTGACATACCAGGAGGGGCTGGTCCCTGGGCCTGCTGGGGGCAGGAAGTTCACTGTCAGGAGCCTTGGGGAATTCCCAGGGAGGGCCCCTCCCAGGGAGAGTGGCTGAACTCACAAAGCTGTGCCCATGGCTGAAGGCCCCTCTGCTGGGTGTTCATGGAGCTCCGCACACTTTTACATTCCCCCGCTTGGCTGGTGGTTGATGCCCCAGGGCACCCACTCCATTGACCACGCAGAGAGGCTGGCCACGTCCAGCTGGATACTCTCTGGGCGTCTCAGAAGCCAGCAAGTCCCCAGAAGCGGCCACTGCTCCCCACTTCTGATGCCCCACTCTCCCCGAAAGACCTACTGGTCTTGGGGTTTGCCATAAAGTCTTTGGGGGCTACTGTCTCTCCACATGCTCACACTGAACAGCCACGAGGAGTTGCCACATGAGCTGGAGGAGCGTCGGGGAAGCACTACATGTCCCATCCCTGATCCCACGGCAACAGGAGGGAGACCAGGGTCAGCTCAGAGACAGAGTTCTGAGTCAGACGTCTGTGACTCTGACCTTCCCCATCTGTAAAACGGGCACCCCCTCAGCTCCAGCCCCCGGAGTTAAGCAAGATGGGCGTTTCTGGACCAGGAAGAGCAGCCACTCAATGCTCAGCTTCCCTTTCCCTGATAGCTGACTTCCCCAGGACAGGGAATAGGGAGGGTCTGTCCTCTCCAACACCCAGAGCCCAGCCCAATGAGCCCTGCAGGGAAAATCCAGGAACTAGGGATGAAGGACACCAGGAGGGACTCCTGTCTGGCCTCAAACACTCCACAAGCAGAGGTCTCCTCTGGACTCTTGTGCTATTCTCCAAACCTCCTTCTGCCTAGCTGCCATTTGTCCCCTCTGCCCCGGCCTGGTCTGGCCCCACAGATCCCTCCACCAAACAGCCTGCCCTCCTCCCATCCCGCGCCTCAGATTCCTGGCCTGGGATGTGGGCAGCCTGGGTGCTTTCCCTAGTGGACACCGCTCTTGCAGTGCCCCCTTGCTAGTCACCAGTGAGGGGCTCCAGACCACAGGAGAGGGAACCCGATTACTCCAGCACTACTCAGAGCCCCCTGCCACTCAGCCCACACCACATATCCAGGGAGAGCAGCCAAGTCTCCTTGGTCACACCTGTACCATGTAAGGCACTTTCTAGTAACTACAGGAACTTTCTAGTAACTACATTATAAAAAGTAAGAAGCAGCTGGGTGCAGTGGCTCACGCCTTTAATCCCAGTACTCTGGGAGGCTGAAACAGGTGGATTGCCTGAGCTCAGGAGTTGGAGAACAGCCTGAGTAAGATGGAGACCCTGTTTCTACTAAAAAAAAAAAAAAAGAAAAGAAAAAATTAGCCAGGTGTCCTGGTGGCGCCTGTAGTCCTAGCTACTTGGGAGGCTGAGGCAAGAGGATCACTCAAAACCCAAGAGTTTGGGGTTGCTGAGAGCTACAGTGATGGCACAGCACTCTACCCAGGGTGACAGGTGAGACTGTGTCCCAAAAAATAAATAACTGAATGAATGAATAAATAAAATCTAAGAAAAAACAGGCGACCTTAACTTTAATCTATTTTACTTAACCTAATATAGCCAAAACATCACCAGTTTGACATGTGATCAATATAAAATGACCAAGATATCCCACTTTTGTTTTTCCATGCTAAGACTCTCAAATCCAGTATGCATCTGATATTCACAGCACCTCTCGATTAGGAACAGCCATCGAGGCCACTGTGCTGGACAGGACAACTCTCCATTCTCTCAGTTTTATCCTGAGATCACACCAGATCATCAGAGAACGTGGATTTGGGCCGTGTTGCTACTTGAGGCCCCCAGAGGCTCCTCTCAGCACCAACCATGTCTATAGGCCACACGTAGGGGTGCACAGGACATGGGGAGATGAAACACACAGTGCTGGTGCCACAGATTCCTACTTCAGTGTCCCCCTCATGGGGATAGCCTGGGCACATTTCTCTAAGCTTCTCCAGAGAAACTGATTTGCTAGACAGGTGCGAAGCATCATTCAGACTACTCCAAAGACATCAGTCACTGCCACTGCCAACTCATCCCTCTCCCAGGGTGTCCCCATCTATTTACCAGGCTTACAGGTGCTCAGACTGGACAAACCCCGGACTCAAAGGCAGCCCAACACTGGCTTGGTGAACTAGAGCACTGGAACTTCCCCCAGGAATTAAGAACTTTTATGGAGAGCCCTGAAGCTTACGGGTTATGCAGACTTGAGGGTACAAAACCATTTGGCACCATTTGCAAAAAAGAATGCTTGGTGGAACTAGCGGAGGCGAGTGTAGCACACCCAAGTCCTTCAATGCCTGCTTTTCTGGAGGCCCAGGTATTCCCTACCTGGCTCCCCTGCATGTATCCTTCCGAAAACTAACTCATGGTGCTGGTGTTTATTTATTTTAAAGTTGCACAGAATTGCATTTATTAAAAGAGAATTTATAGAGACAGAAATCAGACCAGTGGCTGCCAAGGGCTGGGAGCAGGAGTGGGAGGATGAGGTTTCCTTTCAGGGCAATGAAAAAGTTCTGGCACAAGATAGTGGAGATGGTGGCACAACCCTGTGCGTGCACTAAATGTCACTGATGGTGATTTTTATGCTCTGTGTATTTTAACACAGTAAAAAAAATTAAAAATGAATTTAATGTTGCCTTTTTGTCCCCTTGAGCCTGTTTTATTGTCTTATACCTTAAAACCGAAAGGGTCCTAAGGCGAATCAGAAAGTTGAAGAACACCCCCTCCCCAGCCTGTGCAGTTCCCTTACACTCAAGAGGGGGTTTGTAGATGTAACTGAAGATAGTGAGATGAAGAGATATCTAGGTGGGTCTTTAAGTAATCACAAGTGTCCTTAAGAGAGAATAGGAGGTCCGGCTACGGAGAAGAAGAGGCCTTGTGATGATAGAGGGAGAAACTGGAGTTATCCAGCTATGAGCCAAGAAGGCCAGCAGGCACCAAAGCTGGAAGAGGCCAGGAACAGATTCTCCCCTGCAGCCCCTGGGAGCCGGGCCTGCCCACACTTTGGCTGCAGCCAGGTGAGACTGATTTCAGACGTGTCACCTTCAGAGCTATGAGCCCTAGGTTTGTGGTCACCAGCTGCAGCTGCGACGGGGAGCTAACAGCCCAGCCCACACCTCCACCCACAGTAATGTAGGAGATTGTTTGAACAGAGGAGGAAACCCTCTGAGCTGGGAGGAAAATGCACTCAAGTCCTTCCAGCTCCCAGTGAGGTCTGCCCTGATTTTCCAAGAATGCTGCTCCTGGGCTACCCTGAGCCTGAGCCACATCCACAAAGTCCCAAAGCAGAAGAAGTGCCCCTGTGCTGGGCACCAGCTGACAGCAGTGGAACGAGGCCTGGTGGTGTGCTCGCCACTTGTCCAGCCAATAGCACCACTGTCTTTCTGAGGATGCTCCCAACACAGGAGAGGTTGCAGTGGAGGTGGCAGCATCGGTCAGCCTGTCTTGAAGTAGAGGCCTACTCTGGAAGCTGCAGGGGACAGTCAGGACTCCACCTCCAAGCGAGCCAACTGAGAGAAGGGGACAGCACTGCCTCGGAGGCTGACATCTGCCAGGAAGTGGGGACGCCCACCTGCGGCTCCAGCACACAGTAACACAGCCGCAGCAGGAGAAAGGGGATGTGGTTTTCAGTTTCCACCTCCACCAACGGCCAACACATGCATGTGAGCACACACACAGGTGCAAACACACACGCGTGCACACACACGCAGGTCCCAGCCCCTTCATCTCCTCCTGCCAGGCTTCTTGGCCACTGCGAAGCCAGGTTGCCAGCACAAAGCTCAGCCTTCCTGTCAAGTCTTTTCCAATCCACCCTGGGCAAGACCCCTGTGGGATGCAGCAAATGCTTCCCAACCAATGCCAAGAAAAATATTCCTCACTTTCCTCTGTGGCCAGTGGCTGGGCTCCTGCCCCGGGGAGCAAGGGGCAGGGCTGGGCAGGCAGGGGTGTGGGTTGAGGGCTGATGTGCTCCTGCAGCCGCAAAACCCAGAGGCAGCCCACTGGCCTCCCTGCAGGCCGACCTGGAGAAGGTGCTGGCAGCACCCAGCAGCCCCTGCTGTCCCCGGCAGGCGTGGTGGGAGTGAGTGGCCCCCGCAACATTTCTCTTCCGGGCAGGGAAGCTGCTTGCACTGGGCTGGCTGCTGTACCACTTTCAGGACATCTTTCTTTTTCTTCTGGTTCTTTCTCACTCAGCCTAGGAGAATGTTCAGGATGCCCCAGTGTCAAAAACAAGAAAACCCCTTTCTCTTTGACCCAGCTACTAAGGACCCCTCCCTGTCTGAACCACCCGACCTCTTAAAAGCTGGTCTACATTGCAACTTCTGTCTTTCCTCCACCCACCCACTCAGTCCTTAATTGGCACCATCTGGGGTCTGCTCATCCCGCTGTTCAAACTAAGCTCTTGAAAAACTCCCCCAGGCCAATGTCCAGTCCCACCCTCTCTGACCTCAGGGCAGCATTTGACCAGCATGAAAGGGCTCTTCCCCAAATTCTCTGGTTCAGGGTGTGGACGGCTCCCAGGGGTCCCCTCACTCCCACGTAGTCTCCTGGGGTGACCACACCTCTGTCCCCAGCTTCCTGGCTCAGCTCTCCCCACTTCTGACTCTGGCACCCACTGTTGCCCCCACCGCCCAGTCCTAGAGGTCACTTCCTCCCAGCCTCAAGTCAGCCCCTTCCTGCCTGGCCCATCCATGCTCACAGACACGCACCTATACCCACGTCCTGTCTTGTACCCCCTCTCCTGTGCAGGGCCTTGTTGGGTGACCCCTCCTACTCTGTCACTCCTCCCCTCCTCCAACAGCTTCTGGAGCTCTTCTGTTAAAAGTTCAAATTCATCCCTGGCATTCTAGGACCTTGCTGGCTGGGACTTAACAGACAGACAGACAGACACACACCTCCCAAGGTCATGGTAAGATTTTAGAGCTGAACATCCCCAAGAGACACTGAGGTGCACGAGGTGGGTGGGGCCCATGGCTCCTTTGCTGTCTAAAGCAGCTTCTGTCACTTTGAGGTTTAACCCCTTCCCTCCCTGGCCCCGGCTGAAGAACTGAAATGAACCAGCACAAAATCCTTGGCTCCAACAGAGAACTGGGTTTAGACCCAAAGATCTGTGCAGTTCCTGCTGCCCAAACCTCATCCAAGAGGCACCTGCCAATTCAACAGACAATACTTGGTTGGGATTTTTATGAAGGGTAGCCACACTGCCTGCTGCCTGGTTGGGACTGCTCACCCCTACCTGCCTTGCAGGGGAACAAAGACACCCTTGAAGGGGTCTAGAATATATCACTGTGGCATGAGTTATTTTGAGCACTAGGGATTCAAGTTGCTGGATCTTCTATCCGCCTAAAAGCAGAGCCTACTGCACCCCTGCTACACTCAGAAGAACTCAGCTGTCAGAATTCTCCTCCCTGGGAGGAACTGGGAAGACTAATCTTATCATGAGAGCTGAGAAGTCTTCACACCATACCTTGACATAGGTGGTCACAAGACTATCATACCTCCCATCTCATCTCCTAAGGGCCTATTCAGCTTTCCAAAAAGTCATTTGTTTCCTGTAAATATGCTCTCCCCACCCTCTCCCCTGTTAAGATGGTATATAGGCCCTAAATTATACCTGGCCCTTTGAATGACATTTTTCTGTGAAATCTCACATGTGCATAATTAAATGTCTTTTCTCTTGTTCATCTGTCTTTTGTCAGTTTAATTTACAGATGCCCCCCAAACACAGAACCTAAGAAAGAAGAGGAAAAGATTTTCTTCCCCACACCTACAAAAACTCCCCTCTTCACTGCAGCTCTTTACCTTTCCCACCATGGCCAGCAATTTAGAGCTGGGATTCTCAAAAAGTCTGGGGAAGCAGGACCTGCAGGATGCTCCATACCAAAGGGATGCCAGTCAGGCCTGCCGGGAGGAAGAAAATGGGACTGGCAAATGTTTACTTCTCGGGCTAGGGGCAGCCAGCTGTTCACCGTCTGAGGTAGAACATGTGTTTGAAAGCTGAAAGCGAAACTTTCGGCTGTACTGGCACATAAATGGCAGTGATCTCTTCTGCAGCGACAAGGCCAGGTGACCCATGGACGTCATGACCGCCTTGAGCCTCAGTTTACTTACCCCTAAATTAAGGGCAATACATCCACCTGCTGTTTGGCTGCTTGAGAGGCAGTTGTTCAAACTTCCTGCCCTCCCTTACAGGGTTTGGAGATAGTGCGAGTTAACAACATAAAACCTCTTTGAAAACCACAAAAAGCATCTAAACGAGAGGGGGCCAGCCACTCAAGGCCTATTTTCCTGACCTGGCAGAAAATACCCCCAGCCAGAGAAAGCCTTGTTTTTTCCTCCAGCCTGAGGTCTGATGGCTGCTCAAGCTGCCCTACATGAGACTTTTGTCAATCCCAGACCTGCTCTTGGCAGTGTGGGACACAGGAGAAACCCTTCTGTGCCTTTGGCAAAGACACTGGAATAGGTAAAGCCCTCACTCATGGCAAACTGAGATGCTCTTTGAATCAGGTCCAAACCAGCCCAGCCCTCTCCTCTGCTTTCTCTCTTCCCAGAACCGGAAGCTCAAGACTCTGGGGCTGTGAAGCCTCTGGAACAGCACCTGTAGCTGTTTATTCAGAGACGGGGCCCACCGTCCTGGCTGGTCCTTTGTGCCAGACTTGCCCTGTCCAGGGGCTATGAAACCAGCCAAGGTCTTGAGGTCTCCACCACCCAACTGTACATCTCATCTGGGCAACAGGCCTGTGGGCTTAGAGTTCAAATCTGACTCCACACTGCTCAGCTGGGTGGCTTCGGGCAACTTTCTTAACCTTAAGAGGGAGTGTTCTCATCCCAAAAAGGGGAAAGGGAAAGTGGAGGAGAGTGAAAAGGAAGAGAGACGCTTGTGCCCCGCTGGCACCTGGGAGCCTGGCAGCCCATCCAAACTTGCCTTCCCGCCTCCTCTCTGCGTGAGCAGCGTGGGCAGGAGCCAGCCGAGAGGGAGGCAGCAGCTGTCCGCTTTGGGCCACTCTGAGCTCTTGAGTTGGAAGTGAAAAAGGGACTAAGCAGAATTGTTGCTCACTGACAACAACTTCCACGTATCCAAAAGCCGGTGCCTTAAGACCCTAGTAGTGCAGAAGCTGGAAAAATCTTCCGGGCAAGTTCTCTTTCAAAGGTGTGTCAGAGATGTAAAACGCTGTATTTTATCACCATATGCAAGTTCCAAGTGGGAACTTTGTCTGTTGCCTCATTTCTTCATGCCTTGCCTAGGTACCGAGGCCCCTCACGGTCCCCCCCAGTATTGGCGGCATCAGGAACAGGGTCCCTGAGAGCCTCACGGACACAGGCCCTGCCTGCTCAGGCCTTAGACTCAGGGAGGAGACAGGAAAGTTAAAAGACAGTGGTAATGGGACAAATGGGGACCAGGCAGGGGGATTTGGCAGCACTTGGCAAGGGCTTTCTGAGAATGGTCCGCTGAGGCCTAAAAGAGAACTTGATTTTGCAGGAAGCAGAGGCAAAGGCCCAAAGCAAGTCTCAGAGAAGCCAGTGAGGACGTGTGACTGCAGGCAGTCATCGAGAGAGGGACCTGAAGTCATGACACGCCTTCAATGTCACTCCCTATAACCCTCCTTCCTGGCCAGGAAGGAAGGCACTTTGGACCAGGAGCTGAGAAACCTGCCTCGAGCTCCCTGCATGGCCCTCGGCTGGTCACGTAACTTCCCTGGGCCTCAGTTTCTTCACTTGCAAATCAAGCAGACAATTCTAAAGTCTCTTTCAGCTACAAAATTCTAAGTCTGAAAAAAAAAAGCCACACAAGGAGGAAGCATGTGCGTGGCCCACACCCTCGCCTCCATCTGCAAGAAGGGGAAATGGTTTTGCCGCTGTTTCTTTCCCACCCAGCTGAGGGCGAGCCGTCCTACTGGCTATGAAGCTGGAAGAGTCTAGGGGAGCCCCAAATCTCCATGGCTTGAGATACCGAAGAGAATCTAGCCTAATTCCTCCAGGGTGGGAGCACCACTTCCTAACCATGTTACGGCTCCTGTTGTCGCTGTAGAACACTACAGCAGTAATAGGTGACTTAAAACACAGTCTCACCAGGCTGAAACCAAGATGTCGCCGGGCTACGTTCCCTCTGGAGGCTCCAGGGAGAATGTTCCCTGCGTTTTCCGCCCACATTGCATGGCTTGCCGCCTCCCTCCTCCATCAAGTCCTTTCACGAGGTACCACTCAGCAGTCTCTGAAGAACCTTTGTGACTTACAGGGGCCTGCGGGGACCATCCAGGGTAACCGATTTAACAACTGACTAGCAGCCCTAGTCCGTCTGTAGACTAATTCTCCGCCTTGTCATCCAGCACATCCCCTGGTGCTGGGGATTAGGGCACAAATCGTGTCTGGGGTCCTTATTCTGCTGCTCCCACTACCCAGGTGCTGGAGGTAGAAGGGCAGGAGCACAGCCCCGGAGCAAGTCCACGCTCCATCAGTCCGGAGCCAAGGGGCCCTGTTATCTCGGAAGTGGGGAGCCGGCCATGGAGCCTCCTTGCGGCTGCCGTGTGGAGGGAAGCAGTGAGTGTGGCCCTTGGAGTGGGGCCCAGCCTATGAATGGCTCTGTGACCATCTGTTCCTTCCTCCCAGTCTTGGAAGAACTGTCCGTGTCCTGACAGCCTCTCCTAGCCATCACTTCCTTTTGCTCACAAGGCCAGGAGGCCCTGGGTCCTCCAACAGTCATGTCCCAAGTGACACTGATGGGTCGTGGGTTCCTTGTCCATGCCCAGCGGCAGGAGACACAGCACAGGACAAGGCCAGGAGCCAAGAACCAGCCACAGTCCCAGCCCACGCCAGTGCTCCCAGTGTTACCTCTGACCCGGGGCAGGGTCCAGGAGAAGCTTCTGGAGGTACCCACAGGCAGCAGGGCTGCAGGACAGGGCAGAAGGGGCTGGGCACAGCGAGAACCCTCTGAGGACAAGAGCTCCATTCTTAGCTCCTGACAAATGATTCTCCCAGGACATACGTGAGCCTCACCTAGGCTCTGTTGGCATGGCACTTGGCCACCACAGAAGGGTGACCAGGAGTGATGGTGATGGTTGGCCCATCTGCAGACTCTCTGCCAGAACCATTAGAAGACCAGAGTGGTCCACAAGCCCTCTCCTGGTCCCTGATGGGCAAGAGACCCCCAAGAGTACAGAGTTCCCCTTCCCTCCATGAGAGACAGCCCATTCCATAAAGGGTGCCACTTGTCTGGCGAGATGAATGTACTATCTCTGAGCCCAGGTCATTCCAATTTCCCATGGGGAGGTGCTAGAGTGGGGGTGTGAATGGTGGGGAGGGCCAGCGCTCTGGCCCTGGGAACCAGACCACTAGTCCCAGACTCAGGGAAAACCACAGAGGCCTCACCTATCTCCAGACTTCTCATTTCCACCCACTTCTGCACCTTGCTTCCCTCACAGGGCCCTGCTGGCGTAAGACAGCCAGAGTCCATGAGAGGCCAAGGTGCCCCAGGTCACACAGGGCATTGCTGACACAGAGGATGCCCACTGACCCAGGTGCAAGAGGCCTGCGACCGGGCCTGGTTAGGCTGTGTGGCCTGGGGGAAGTAATTTGGCCTCTCTGGGCCTCCCATTCCTTCCTCTGTAAACTGAGGAAGGGGACCAGGGCACAGTGCAGCCCAGGGCTTATGCAGGGCCCGGCCTTCTGTGCCCTCTACTCCTCCACCCCAAACAAAACTTCTAGAGCCCAGTCACTCTCCCACTAAGACGCCTGGGGACATTCCTGACAGCCTGCCTCTATCTGGCTTTCTCCCTGGTGTCCTCGCCAAGGCCAGGAGGGTAAGCTCACCTTGCAAGAGCTCCGGGGCCTTCACTCCCCCCATCACCAGGCTTGCTGCCCCAAAGCGGCTTTCACCTACCTCAGCCCCAACCTCTACCAAGAGGCCAGGACAGCGTGCGGCAGAAAAGGTGTAAGTGGCAGGGCCAGATGCCAGCCACTCCCTCCAGTGGGGGCGGGAGGGATGATGACCCCAGGCAGAGATTCTGCGGGAAGGAGGGGGCCCATGGCCCAGGGAAGCAGCCCCCCCACTCAGGGAGGGGCACTTACCCTACACCCCGGCCCTGCTAGCTCCAGCCCCGCCCTCTCCCATCTCAGGGGAGAAAGTGAGGCTCTTTGCTTTGCCAAATCCCAGTAAAGAATCTCACATTCATTCCATCCTCTTTGCTTATTGGAAACCCTCTCTCCACCCTCTGCTCCCAACAGCTGGGCTGCAGAAGTGGCGGAATTAAACATGGAGGTGCCTTTGCAAGAGAGCACCCTGCTCCCCCACCCACCCCTTCCTCTGAAGATAAAGTCTCCCTGTTCCTGCCCTTTTCCTGGGAAAGCTGGAGAGAGGGCCAGGAAGCAGACGGATCCACCATTAACTCTTTCGTGCACATCAGCTCCCTGCAGGCGTCCGGCAGGCATTCAGAGTGACCACAAAGCCCCCCCCCCACAGGGTCACAAACGGGCCTTGAGGCTAAGGGACACGCACCCAGCCCTCCTGGGGGCTACAAGAGCATTCCCTGGCGCTGGCCTCGCATCACAAGGTGAATGGTGTCAGCGTGTGCAGGGGGAAGACCTCAAAGACGTCAGAGGCACCTCTTGGAAGGGATGTGCCTCCCATGTCCCCACGGTGTGGCAGCGGTATGCTATACACCCACAAGGGAGACCACGGGTCAACTGCCCTCCATCAGCACGAGACAGCCAGGTGAAGACGGAGCTGAGAGCCCAGAGCAAGGGCGACCATCAACCTGCACACAGAACTCGCCATCACCGTGCTCCACACATCGCTCTACCCCTAACCCGCATGGGGCTCTGGCCAAGCTGCTGCACCTCTCTGGGCCTCAGACTCTCCACCACAGCAAGAGGGAGCTAAACCAAGAGGGCTGGCCCAGGACATGAATGGCAGTGGTTAGGGACAGGGACTCCGGAGCCTAACTTCTTGAATTCAGCCCTCCCCCTGCCACACCCACCACTCCTTGGTCAGGTTACTTTTCTTCCCTGTGCCTTGGCCTGCTCTTCTGTAAAATGGGAATAACAACAGAATCAACTAAGGGAGGTACTCACTCTGGGTAAAGAGTCCTCAGGACACTGTGGGCCCCAGGAAGCACCAGTTATCGCCAGGAGCCCCATTGGCAGCCTGAGCCCTGGCAGGTGGGGTGAGCACCCTGCTTCCTCTGCAGGCTTCCCCCCGCCCAGTCCCCCCAGTGATGGTGGCTGCAGCTGGAGTCCAGTCTTCGTTCCGTGGCCAACCACCCTTCTGAATTGGGGATCAGAGGCCCCAGGTCTGCCCCAAAAGTCCAGGTGCAAGAAGGTAGGCCCACCTCTCCTGCGTTTATTAAGCCCTCACTCTCACTCCCGTGCCTATCAAGTCTGCTTCACATGCAAGAGCAAATATGAACCCTCAAGGGCGAGGGTGCCCAGAAGGCCTTGCATGTGAGGCTTGATGGGAGGAGGGGGTCATGGTTCAAGTGCTACCGGGAAAGAATCTGTGAGCTGTATGAGCAATGGAGGGCCCACCCTGGCATCCTGGAACCACCAGCGAGCTCTCATGAGGACAGTGGGAAGACCAGCACTCACGACACTCTCAGAGGCTCTCTCTGTGAGGTGGGCAGGGTGAGATGTGGTGCAGAGAGCTGACGTCCAGCTGGCAGGGGCCGGAGCCAGGCCTAGAGCTGAAGCCCGAGCTGATCTTGCCACCAGGCTGCACAGCCATATTCTAGGGAAACTTCTCCAGAGAGCAGGGCAGAGCAGAGCTGCCCGGAGAGCACTAGTCCACAGATACCAAACCCAAATCCACTGACAACTCTGAGGAACTGACACATGTGACAGCTGCAGCCTCGTGCTCCTGATACTGCAACACACAGGCACACACAAAATGCCTTCTTTTCAGAGGTCAAAAGGTTCTGTGCTGGGAAGTCCCTGGCTGGGGGAGGCCCAAGGGCAGCTGCCCTCTGTGTCCATCTACCAAGGGGCAGAGGGAGTTAATCAGCACCACAGGGCGGGGGCGGGAGGAAGGGGAGAGAGGAAAATGAGCAGGTCCATCAAGGGCCCCCAGGAGGAGCGGGCAGGGTGCGCTGCTGTGGGTGAGTGAAGAACAGCCCGCCTCCCGGCCTTCTCCCTCTGCAGACAGCCAGAGGTCTGACTCCAGCCTAACCCTGCTAACCTCTCGAAAGTGAGTAGGGTCAGTGCCAGGGATGTTGCTGCTGCTTCTGGTGCAGCTGGACCACGGGTTGGGTGGGAAAGCCACAGGGATCCACGCCTCTGGCTGATGAGGCACAAGAGCCCCTCAATGACACGGTGTTGTGTGTGGGTCGGGGCCTGAGTGAAGGGGGCCCCTTCCCTGCCATCCTGCCTAAAGGAGGATGGTCACCTGAGCAGTCACCCCTTGTCCAGCCCTATCCTGTCCAGGCGAACCCCCTTTCTGCCCTGCCTGGACCACCTTCTACTCCAGAAGAGGAGACACCAGGTCGGGTCTCAGCCAACAGCTAGTGGCCAAATGCACAGCCACCCGGTAACCCATGGGGGAGGGCCGCTGAGGGACTTCAGGAAGGCTTCCTGGCTCTCAGGAAGGGAGGCTCTCCTTCCGTAGAGCGTGGCTGGGACGGCAGGACAGAGGGTCCCCTAAGACGTCCTTGAACTGCCCAGGCTCAGGACATCTCATTTTGTGGGACTGTAAATTCTCTTTAGAGCTCAAGCCATTCTGTGTTGGGCTTCCTGTTACTCAAAGCCAAAAGCGTCCTGTTAGAGCACAGTGGGGGGCCCTCTACACGGGGCGGGGGATTGTCTGACTTGCAGGATCGGCACCTACAACGGGCTGTCCAGATGCCAGTTCTCAGCCAAGGGGCACCAAGCTCCTGGGAGAGGGGACGCTGGAGGGGCTGGCCTCACTCCCTCACGAGAATGGTGACCGTGGTCCGGCTATGCTCTCGCAGTCAGCAGCTCTGTTCCACCGCTGCAGTGTTCCCCCTTGATGGCTTCCAGAAAGAGCATTTCCTCTATGGTCATCAGTGTGCAGAGATCCAAAGCGATTCTCAAAACAGCAGCTCACACTGAGTAAGTGCCGCGGGCAGCGTTCCCAGCGCCCCATATGCTTCCCCCACAGTCCTCGCAAAAGCCCCTTCCCTCCTGCCTGTCACTCTCCTGCTTCAACTGCTTAGGAAACGGGACACAGAGGCTGACGCTGGCCTTGCCCCTGTGCCCCCTACTGACTGAGACAGAGTTGTGGGACAGTCCTCAGGTCCAGTCTCCAAAGACCTTGAGTTACAACCGCCAACCCATGTCAGGGAGCGGTCCCTGCCCTCTGTACCCCAGATCGCAGCAGCAGGCCTGGCACACAGGACGCCTCAGCAAGAGAATGAATGAATGAAAAATGAATCAAAGGCTGCAGGTGGAGGAGGGAGCGGATCTGCCAGCGCGAGGGGTGCAGACAGTGGCGCAAACACAGGCCGTGACCCACGCCAGGCCCATCCTCAGAACCAGCGCAAGAGTGTGTACATCAGCACGAACACAGGCCGTGACCCACGCCAGGCCCATCCTCAGTACCAGCGCGAGAAGTGTGGACATCAGCACGAACACAGGCCGTGACCCACGCCAGGCCCATCCTCAGTACCAGCGCAAGGAGTGTGGACAGCAGCGCGAACAAGGCCGCGGGCCACACCAGGCCCATCCTCAAGGACTTTGCTCCATGATGTGTCTGCTTCTCATCAAGGGCTCTTGAGCAAAATTTTTTTTTTTTTTAAGAGACAGAGTCTCACTCTGTCGCCCTCAGTAGAGTGCTGTGGCATCATAGCTCACAGCAACCTTCCAGCTCCTGGGCTTAGGCAATTCTCTTGCCTTAGCCTCCCTAGTAGCTGGGACTACAAGCGCCCGCCACAATGCCTGGCTATTTTTTTTTGTTGCAGTTTGGCCAAGGGCGGGTTTGAACCTGCCACCTTTGTTATATGGAGCCGGCATCCTACTCACTGAGCCACAGGCACCACCCGGGCAACATTTTTATGAGCCCATTTTACAGAAGGGAACATAAGTTGAACACATTAGCCAAGGTCACATCCAGGGCTGGAGCCTGGCAAGGCAGCTCCCTGGCCAGTTCTCGTTCATCCAGCCTCCTGGACAAGCCCACGAGACAGCAGAGAGAAGCATCCAGGGGCCCCATTCCTGCCCCACCCCTAGCTGGGGGCCACCCTCTGTTAAAAGCTCCCCACCCTGTTTTTGAGTTCTGCCAGCCACGAGATGGGTTTTAAGCATCCCTTACCCTCCTGCAGCAATGTGGAGGCAAAAGCCTAGGCAAACAGTGTGGAGAATGAAGACCCGTGAAGCGGTGGCATCTCACATGAGGCAGGGAGAAGCACCCGGTCTTGATTTTGTTTAAAAAAGAAAACTACAGGGCGGTGCCTGTGGCTCAGTCGGTAAGGCGCCGGCCCCATATACCGAGAGTGGTGGGTTCAAACCCGGCCCCAGCCAAACTGCAACAAAAAAATAGCCGGGCGTTGTGGCGAGTGCTTGTAGTCCCAGCTACTTGGGAGGCTGAGGCAAGAGAATCAGCTAAGCCCAAGAGCTGGAGGTTGCTGTGAGCTGTGTGAGGCCACGGCACTCTACCAAGGGTGACAAAATGAGACTCTGTCTCTACCAAAAAAAAAAAAAAAAACTACATTAGTACATATAGAGAAAAAAAGACAAAGGAAATATCATGTTAACAGTACTGATTTTTGTAGGATGCAATTATAGTTGATAGTTTTCTTTAAATTTTTCTAATTAAATTTTTTTGTCCTAGGAAGGCATGATTTTTAAAATCGCCAAAGATAAAAACTGTTCTTTCATCAGAGAGACAGATGCTTCTTCGTGGTCCTGGCCTCTACCTGCTGGCATTGTCTGGCAGGAGAAGGGAACCTCTACGGCGCCATCAGCTCCCACCAGGCTGGGGTCTTCCGGGGCAGCTCCAAGGGGCCAGGATCCGGTTCCTCTTCCAGAGTGGGGACCAGGAGCCAAGAGCGGGGTTGTGTGGTGGGCACTCCCGGGCCCTGCTATGAGGTCACTTCCCCACTTCCAAGGCATCAGCTGCTGCTACAGGGAGTATGTGGGTTCAGCCAGAGTTTGTGTCAACACAGCTCTGCTTTCTCCAGCCTGGGGGGGGGTGTTTCCTCCACCCCCGGCAGGCGTGACAGCCCCAGGAAAAATGCTGGGGGGGGCAACTGTTGGGGGTGTGATACGACTTTCCAGGGACAGATTTGTAAAAACCACTGTGCCAAGTCCTCTCCAAGGACCTCTGAGGCCTCCACTGCGCCCTACTGACCGGCCGCAGCTTGGGGAGAGGAAGATTGGGGGGATGGCGCGCCCAAGGAGGACGCGGCTAGCACTCCCTAGGCAAGCAGGTCAGATCCCTTCTGACCCCACCACTCAGGAAGCTCACTCAGAAACTAGGCCCAGCCTCGTGTCCAGCTGTTTCCATCCTGGTCAGCTCTTGGAAGCCTCCTTCTCCACACCGCATCCTTTTCCAGGAAGGAGGCTGACCCCAGACATGTCCCCTGGAAGGTCACCCCTTCTGATCACAACCCTGGAAACTCAGAGGTGGCTTCCCAACTTCTCCCTCACTGGCCCCTTGGCCTTCTCGGTTCTCCCCTGGGATCCCCTGCTAACACCCCACAACACAATCAGCCCCCAGGTTTTCTACCAACACAAACTGCAGTCCACGTGTCCAGCTGGTGATGTCCCATCTAACAGCATGCAGAAGCCAGCACACCACTTAACCGGCAGGCTGTGGGGCAGCAGGGGCAGCTCGGGCAGAGGCCTGAGTGCCCATGGCATCGGCACAATTGTGGTCACGGTCAGTGAGCCTCTCTCACCTACATCTGACCTCCCCATCAAGGGCCTGCCTCAGTCCCCACCTGACCCCAGGATCTCCGCCTCACAGCTGCTGGAGGACACAGAACTAACTGGGCATGAACAGCTCATCTGTCACCCGGCACAAGGAGTGACCCCATTCCTAGGGTGATGGGCTGCTGAGATGCCCCCTTCCCACCTCAGCCTACCCTACATTGGCTTCTTACGCTACCCCATTAATCTCCAAATCTGCCCGCATTTTCAAATAACAAGGCAGATTAAGAGTAGTTAAATAACTTGCCTGCCAGCATCTGGACCCAGAGGCAGTTCCAGCTTCCCTCCTAGAGCCAATGAGGTACCCACACAAAGTAGATGCTTGTTAAATACTCATGGGCTGAACAGCCCTCGCTCTGTGGACTCCACAGCCCTCCCAGCCTACACTCAGAGGCGCCCAGCATCCTCCCTCACAGCATTGCTCTGTGCAGCCTGGGCTCTCGCCGTGTCCCAGGGTCAGTGCCCTAAACTCTCCGGGCTGCATCTGCAAGACAAGGACATGGCAACACAGCCTGCTTGAAATGGTCACTGACAAGTGCCTGGATGGCTAACATCTGCCAAACCCGTGACACAGACCAGCTTTCCCTAAACCTTGAATGTGGTACCCCCACCCAGTTGGAAGGTAAAAGGATCCAGAAGGCACCCAAAGTCACTGATTTGCAAGTAGGTAAGTGGGTACATGCAGCTCAGAGCACTCACTCTTGCTCACTCTGAAACTGTCCCCCCAGTGAGACTGTGCACACACGGCAGTTGGCATTTTGTCAATGGCTCAGCCTGCACCAGGCCAGGCCACTCTCTCTGAACTCTAAGCCACTCCTCCACCTTGCTTCCTTATCAGTGTTCTCCTCAAGGCCCTGCAAAGGCCCTGTGGTCAGAGGCCCACAGACCAGCAGTTGAGCCTCTCTGAGCTGTGAGGGTTACGGGACATGCTTGGAGAGCACTGAGCTCAGTGGCTGGCACGCTGAAAAGGCTGGCTGCATGGTGACTGTGGGGTAAGGATGGCAGCAATGACAACAAATGAATCAAACCAAAAAAGGCAAACGGGGCCTGGGAAGAGGCACTGGCTAAACAACCCCAAGCAGAGCAGGGCGCTCCGACATGACAAGCTGGCGGGAACAGCTCCAAGTAGGAACTTTGGCAGGGCCCAGAATGACTGGGCCCCGAGTGCTGTCCAGGGCCACCTCCCCTCAACCCCGGCTGTCTGGTCTCCTCATGTCCCAGCCTGACTGCCCCAGTGGGTTCCCTACCAGGACTGGGACAAAATGTGGACTGGTAGGGCTTGCAGCCCTGCGGCAGGGATAGGGCGAGGGTGGCAAACAGGAGGCGCCCCGGGCACCCTTTCCTCTCCCACGGCTAACACTGCCAACCTGGAGCAGAAGTTCTCCTCCTGGCCTCAAAATCCTTCTCATCACGGCGCTTTAGGTAGCCCCGGCCAAGGGACAAGAGCAGCCTGCAGGTGGGACAGGTCCATGGTGCCTGGCTGGCCCAGAGCCAGGCATTGGGGGGGTGTTATGTGTGAGGCGGGGCAAAGGGAAAACCCGGCTCTGGCCACGTCTTCCTCAGAGCGCTTCTGAAACTCATCCTGCTTCTCTGTTCCCACAGCTCTACTCCAACTCAGCCTCCCGGAGCTTCTGTCCCTTCCCCTCTGTCCCATCCCATCCACCTGTGCCGGGTCAGTAGAAACACCTTCCCGCATCATCCCCAGAGAACCTAAGCTAGCTGGTGTTGCTCAGTTTCGGGTCCAGCTCCAGAGACGTCCAGCTCCAACGACGTCCAGCTCCAGCGACATGGCAGACAGGACCACCCCACTCTGCCCTGCTCTCCTGGATGTCATTCCCACCTTTGTCCTCTACTTGCGCTGTCCCATTCACCGGGAACTTGGCCTCCCCTGAGGACTCACGAGCCCAGGGATCTCTCTCTCTCCATCTCTCTCCAATCCCTTAGCACCAACCACGTGCAACCCATTTAATAGCAGTACCTTAGCTGCTGTGGCTATCTGCTAAGTCAAGCCAATACCCCTTCAGCTTCTGTCCTAGTATCTGCATGCAGACAAACCTCTGCTTTCTACCATATACCACTTCCTCCAGGAAGCCTCCCCTCATTGTTCCAGCTGGACAAAGCCTTCCCTCACCTGTGCCCTACTGTGCTCTCCAGGCATCCACTGAGCACATGTCACACGCCAGGTACCCACAACACAGGCTAGTGTCTCCTGCCTTCATCAAGGGCAGGGAAACAATAAATCCCAGGACTCTCAGGTACCCAACTGTGCCTCACAGAAAGCCACCCACAGGGATGTGCAGGCTGCTTCATCAGTGGTGACACAAGAGTCCTTCAACATGGTGGCACTTAAGCAAGGACCCAAACAAGGCAGCCAGGAGACGATCCAGGGAGAGTCTTCCCAGGAGGGCACAAGCAAGGCGAACGGCCTGCTGTAGGAGGAGCCTGTGTCCAGGAAGCTGCCAGATGACGTCGGACCTCACAGGTTGCCACACAACAGGGAGTTAGCATCCTAACACGGCAGGTGCCCAAGGCAGGTGTAAGCTAGTGAGTAACCTGAACAGATTCCCCACTCAGGAGCTCCCCAAGGCTCCTGGGCTCCCAGTGTCCCACCACTGCACACCCCCAGGGGGCATCCTCTGCACACATCACCACCTGCAGGTTTCAGGGGAGGTGAGCTGCACTGGGGCTATGCTGGATACCCTGAGGCACACAGCAGGGGGCAGGTGGTCAGTTCAGGAGGGACAACAGCCCAAGCAGGGGGGGGCAGGGAGCACCCAGATTCAGGAGGGCATCTGGCCTTCCCAGGCCCAGGTGACTCCGGGGATAAGATACCATTTCCTGAGACTAGGAGGCCTGAGGCCTGAGGCCTGGGACCTGGCTGTACTCACAGCAGGGAGCTGGGGGGTGTGTAAGTGTCTTCCCTGGACAGACCCCAACTCACTGCTCCGTGACTTGTCTTCCTGCCTAAAGTCTGGGCCTAAACTTCTCACAGCTGTGAACACCTTCCCAGCCCTTTGCAGAGCCGTGCCAAGGACCCACACCAGCCTCTCCTTTTAAAGAGTGGGATTCATGGCCCCAGGAGGCCTGGGTCTGTGCTAGCCTGGGGACTTCAGATTCCACCCACAGATCCTAAGCAGGCAGGTAAATACCTGCTGGGTGGGTGAGTTCTTCTTAGCTCCAGTATGTGCAGAGTCCCTGGGGGTAGGGGCACGAGAGCCCTGCCCTTCCCAGGAGACACAGAGAGGCAATGGATTTCCTTTGGGCTGAGGCTCCCAGTTCCTGGGTGGTAGACGCAGCCCTGCTGGGGGTCAGAACTCAGGCTAGGCCTGGGGGTGTGCAGGGCCAGCCAGCTCATTGGAAGCCCTTTCCAAGTACAGGCAGCCCCAGGGCAGCCTCTCCACAGCTGGAAAAGGGGCCAGGAAGGGGTGGGGGGCTGTAGCCAGAGTGGCATTCTAGGTGGGCAGTACTCTGGGAGCAGGGTCATATCCCCCCTACAGAACCTCAGAAGCCTCAGCTGCAGGCAAGAATTCTGAGTCCTACTCACAAGCCCAGAGGCTTCCTGCACAGCTGGGCTTTCCTGGCAGGCCTTCCTCCCGCACCCCAGTCCCCCACCAAACGACCTCCCACAGCTGGACCCATTCCCCCCCCCCCGCCCCGTGCCCGGTCACATGGTACAGGTCAGGCGCCAGGAACGTCCCTGGGGTGGGGAAGACTGAATGAGTGCTCACTGGTAGACTTCCACATGTGGCCATCCAGTCTCCTCCACTCTGTGTAAGTCCCTTTACTGGCGGGAATCTAAGCAGACCAAGAAGCAGGTCAGGACCTAAGTGGAGCAGGGACCTGAGCCTCCCAGGAGCTCTGGGCATTCCCCAAGTTCCTCCTGAGTACCAAGTCCACAAACACCCAGTCTTCAGCTGGGATCCAGCAAACCCATGGTCAGTATCGCTCCACAAAGGGCTTCTGTGCAACGTGTCTCATTTGGTTCTCCCAAAACCCTTTAAGATAGAATGTTACTCAACCCACTTTATAGGCAAAGCAACTGAGTCATAACATGACTTACCAAAGGACACAGAGGCAAAAAGATCTCTGCTGCCTTTCATTAACATCACAAAGTCAACAACAAAGAGCTTCTCTGTGACCCTGACCCACAAAAGCCCCAGGTTAGCCTGTTGCAGGGTGGGGTGGGCAGAGGTCAGCAGAGGGTCCCCGAACAAAGCACAGGGCTCCAACGGCTCAGTGACTGACCTCATGCTGCCCTCAAGGGGCATCTTGGAGTCCAATTGGGTGAGCCTGGACTCTGTTCTCTGTACCCCTCCGACCTCCTGAAGCCCCTTGCCTCGCACTCGAATGGGCCATAGAGGCCTCCCTATTACCTGAGGACAGTTAGTGGGTCATGTACCCTCACACTTGGCTGAGGAGCTGGACCAGAGGCTGAAACTGTAGCACAGAGATCATGGTCTCTAGAGTCCAAAGCCAAGGAGGCTGGCCATTTCCAGCTGTGTGGCCTGGGGCCAGTTACTCAACCTCTCTGTGCCGGGCACAGTACCTTCACAAAGTTTCGGGTCCGGATTGTAGAGTTGTGTAAGAACACAGTATGTGGTCATTCATGATTAATGAGAAATTAATAAAGGCAAGGAGCGAAATGACAGCCTCCCGGGTTGTCCCTAAAATGGAAACAAATCCACCCAGCTCTCAAAGCAGCAGAGAGTGAGCCAAGGGCAGGCTTCCAGGTCTCGTTTCCAGCGACCATCCCCTGGCGGAATGTTCTCTCCTGGCCCTGGGCAGGGCTTGGGGCAGGCAACTACCCTCCAGATGATCTCATAGCTGGCACCTGCTTGGAAAGCACATGTCTGGACGTTCCAGATCTTTCCTCCCCTCTCTCTGACCTTCCCCTGCTCCATCACCCCCACCCCCCTCCACTTTCTTACTCACTCTCTCCTTTCATTCCTGTTCAAAAACAAATAATGGAGGCCAAATGTGTCAGCTGGCTCCCTGGAAAAGTTTCTCTGCAGGGGCAGGAACCAGGCGGGTGGGGCGGATTACTCAGTACCGACGGGGGAGGGTGCTAGGACTGAGGCGCTGAGATGGGGTCTCCCAGCAATGACTTGGGTAAGATTAGAAAGACAGATCCCATCCCATGGACAGACACACTGGGCTGAGGCTGCCATTCTGGAGGCAGGGTCCCCTGGTGGGTTCCTGAACGGTGGATAAAACAAGCGGAGAGTACTACATGTTTTCACTTCCTGCCAACAGCTGGGCAAGATGCTGGCCGCCTCTGAGAGCTGGTCCCCTGGCACTGGGCTGGGCAGGCAGCCTGGGGGCCAGGCCTGTAGCAGCGCTCACCAAATCTCCTGCCCAGACCTCCCACTGCAGGGAGAGGCTGCTGACTACAAGGGGTTGGGCCAGGGCCCGGGAAGCTGCATTTTAGCAGAGGCTTCAGGGCTATCCAGAGTCACACCTTAGAAGTGAGAGACAGGAGGGCACAGCCAGGACCAAAGAGGAAGGGCAGCAGAGCACGGCCCCCCACCGCGGGGGCGGGGGCGACAGGAGCCTGCCTTCTGCAGGGTCAGCCTCAGCTTCCCCCTCAAGCGCTCCCTCAGGGAAGGGGGGCTCTAGGGGTGAAGGAAAACAGCTTTCCAGTATCCCCCAAGCCCTCCTCTCTCATCCCAAGTTCCCTTCCCTTAGCTGCCACCAGAACTCTAGCAATCACACCCAGAGGCCCAGCAACCAGAAATGAGGGAAACAAGGATGGGTGGATAGGCAGGTGAGCTGACCTCCCAGCAGCCACTCTGGTCATTGCTAGTGTCCTGACCCTAAGGCTCGGTGATAACAAGTGTCCACCTGCTTCTCCGCCTGCAACTCCTGCTCATATCAGGAGGGAATCAGCAAGCACAGGGCAGACCCTGGTGCCGGTCAAAACACAAGGGGCTGACCCAGGAAGGGTTAAATCCCCTGGGGCCAGGCATGGGCCCCACACCTATAGCCCCAGCTACTCGGGGAAACTGAGTTGGGAGGATGGTTTGAGCCCAGAAGTTCCAGACTGGCCTGGGCAACACCGTGAGACCTCCATCTCAATATTAAAACAAAATAAAACAAACACCTCTAGAGGGCTCCTCAAGACCTCTGACCAGGGCATCTCAGCGTGGCAGGCAGTGGCCAACTTACAACATGCACTTAGCACAGTGAGAGGGAAGACCAGGCCAAGTCCCCAGTGCACGGTCCCCATCTCAGCACCTAGCTCGGCCTGATCCCCACTCCCAGCTCCAAAGAGGAAGACCAGTGCACCAGGAACAGGGAGCAAACCCAGCAGGCAGAGATGCAGGCACAACAGTCTGCTCTCCCCAGAGCCAGCCTGAACACACACAAGGCGGGAAGTTTTCTCTCATCCCCTTCCCCAGTCAAGAAAGCACAGGGCCCACCCCTTACTCCAGCCAAAACATCTCCCGCAGAGAACCCAGCAGCATCGATCAGGTCTTATGCAGAGGGACAGGGGGAGGAGAAACTGAGAGAAAGATGAGCCAGTGAGGGCCCAGGCTGGGGGCGTCAGCAGCTGTGACTGCTCCCACCGGCCCCACTGAGGGACAAGCAGTGTCTTATTTCAAAACCTAGGCCCCCTAAGGGACTGGAGGAAGAGGGGAACACCAAGGTCTTTCCTTCCTAACTGGAGCATTCTTTTATCTCGTCTCATGGCGGCCAGCAAAGGAAAAAACCAGAAGGAAGGTAAGGACATGGGCTCCTGGGCATCCAGCCAAAGCCTTCAGGCCAGGGGCCCAGATAGGGGACTGTGCTGTCTCTGGGGAGGCTACTGCTCTGGGGATGCTGTTGCTCTGGAAATGCTGTCTGTCACTCTGTTGTCCCCAGCCCTGGGTGGTCAGCAGTGGTAGACTGCCCCACCCCTACCTACACCTCCACCTGCCTCAGAGCAGCCTAACAGCCAGGCTTTCCCAGCTCTCAAATCCTGGCAGCTAACAGGGTGGGGCCTCTGGCTCAGTGCGTGGCTGCAGCTCTCAGCACCTGGATTTCCCAACCTGGAAAATGGGATAATGAGCGTTTCAGTTGTGTCTGGCCCCAGGGAAGAGGAGGCAGCCTTTTCAGATAAGGCAGTAGGGATGATCATGCCATCTGTGACTGAGCCTTCTCCACTTGCCTGGGGCAAGGATTTCACTAACTGTTGCCAGAAAGATCTGGACCTGGAAGGATCAGGAAAGTCATCTAATTCCAAGTCCTCCCCGCACCAGTAGGCTGCTGCAGGGGAGAGGAAAGGCGGCAGGCAGCTGGGGGAGGGAGAAGCAGGGAGCAGGAGGAGGGGAGTAGCCCACCCAGGATCCCCCCGGAAGTCAGCCTCGACACTCCCACAAAGACTCATCTGGACACTCAGGCTGAATATTCGCAGGGCCTCCGTGTCGAACAGAATCACCCACCCGTGGAGTCCAATGTCCCACAGGCTTGAAGGTAGGGGGCCTTCCCAGGTGTCTCTGCTTAATATGAAGTAAGCAGCAAGGCCAGGGGGGCCAGAGTGCCCCACAGGATTACCCGTCAAGAACACACGTGTGTAAGAGGGAACATGCATGCATAACCCCGGCAGAGGGAAACTTCCTGCTAGGATGAACACTGGGAACTCAGCTTCCCACCTGCTGACCTGGGCCATCTGGCCTCCTCCCCTTCCTGAACAGTCCCTGACAGCCGGGTGTAATGGCATGGCAAAGGCAGGGTTTGGGGCCCAGCAGCGTGGCCTCACCTATCACCCTCCCCAGTGACACCGGACTAAGGAAGAGCTATGAAGCTCCTCTGTGGCCCAGGCACCTGGGGGAGGGACCACAGGCTCCAACCAGAGAGAGGGTCCACCCTCCTCCCCACCCACAGGGCTGGCTTCTTCCCATCTCAACCTCCCCAGCCACACCCCACACCGGAAAACCACCGCACCCAACAGATGGGTTTGCTCAAGTCCCAAGACACCCAGCCTGCTGAGTTACCTGGTGGGGGCCTTGAGTGCCAGGGCCCCCCAGAATATAGGAGGGGAGTTGGAGAGTGGCAGCTGCGTGGGGCCTGGCTTCATGGAGATGCGCCTGGACCTGGACTGTGTGTAACCCGAGCCCTGTGTGACAGGGACCTGCCCCTTACCATCCCCGCTGCTCTCCCTACCAGGATCAGATAAGCATTAGTCAGCAGAGCCAGGGCAGGAAGCCACTGGCCTAGGGAAGGCCTGAAAGACAGCCTGGGAGGGGGTGGGGGCACTGGTTCTGGGAGTGATCATTGGAGTAGAAGACAGACCCCCCTTTCTTCCTTCTGGGTTGGGCAATAGACCAGCCACCCACCCGCTCCAGGGGAAGTAGGAGAAGTCCATCCAAAGACAGGTGCTACTCTGGGGTCACAGTGGCAGCTGTGGCCACAGGTCCCCCATCCTCATGCACGCGAGGAAGCCAACACCCCAAGTTTTGCCAGCACAGGAAACTATCTGCAAGCATGACCCGCCTGGGGAGGGACAGAGGGAAAATCTACCGTGGTCCAGGCCCCTCCATTCAAATAGCAGCCTCCTCCTGTCCCTGGGGGGCCATGGGGATCTCCTTTCTCTATCTGGCCAAGCAGTGGGGAAGTCTGAGAACCTTCAGCCGAAACAGGCTGCAGAGGCGAGGGAGCCGAGTGGGGACCAGGACTCCCTTTCCAGACAATGGGGAGACCGTGGGGAAGGACGCTGACAGCCACTGACAGCCAGCCCTCCCTGCCTCTCGGCTGCAGTCTCCAGGGACAGACCCAGACCCTCCCCACACACCAGGTCTCAAAGGCCAGCCCAGGAAGCAGGGCCCCGGGTCTCAAAGGGCAGCCTGGGCAGTGATCCTGAAGGGCTCTTTCACCAGCTCAGAGAGCACTCGGGGGTTGGGGGGGGCAGGTGGCTTTGGCAGAGCATCTGGAGGCTCCGGTGGGGCCTGGGAGGAAAGGCAGAGGTCCACACATCCCTGGGTGCTCGGAAGGCAGATCAAAGCAGACCTGGAGGCTGCTTGGCTCTGAAGGGCTGGGCTGCCTTCCCAGCTGTCCCAGGGACAGGGATAGGTCCAGATCTGAGCTCTGCTCCCACAAAAGGGTGAACTACAGTGGGATTCCAGGATGACATAGAGCTACTTTGTCACCGCCTGTGTCCAGACCTCAAAGGCCATCCTCTCCAGGAACTCAGTGTGACCTCTCTTGGGCTAACCCAGAGGGTGCTGTGGGGTCAGTCCGACCTATGAGTGAGCAGGTTCCAATGTGTGAGATCTTGGGGTGGCCCCTCCACCACCGAGAAACAGGAGTGAGAAAAACGGCAGCCCCCACCTAAGTGTCCAACAGGCAGGAGGCCACCACTGGACTGTGTGCCCAGTGCCAGCAACCCAGCAGGCCCACACCCACGCTCCACAGTGCAGGACAGCAAACCCTCCTGGCTGCATGGTCAGGCCTCCCTCACCTGCACTCAGCACACGGTGCATTACCTCGTCAACAAGCAGCCCCTGACCACTGGGCAGCAGGCGCCCTCGCTGAGGCCCCCCAGCAAGGCTGAGTTCCTGGAACCCCCAGGATAGGAGGCACATTCTTTGGTAGCAAACAGAACCTGGGAGTGGAGCTATAAAAGCTCTCCCATGAAGACAGTGAACGTTTGTGCGTAAAAGCAATGGCTTCTGTATCATGAACTTCCATTTACTATCACCGGTCTGATGGAAAGTTTTTAGGAGCTAATTAATACCTTCAGTTATAAACATATGCTTTTGTTTGGCTCTGTGGAAGAATCTAAGATATATTCTAAGATACATTTCATTTCTAGCACTCCATACAAATATGCCACGTCTTTCTGGTTTTGTGATTTGGAGACCCCTGCCACTCCGGTCTGAGGAACGCAAAGATCTTCTCTTATATGCAAGGCCCCCCTACTCTCACACCAGAGGTCCAGTTCCAGCTTCCTCAGCCTCTTCACTGTCCCGAGGTGTTGTCCAACTCCCCTCACCTGCCTCCTCTTTTTCAAATCACCTCCTGTAAAAGTCAAGGCCTCCCTTCCCCACCTTGGCTTCTATAAAAGGCTGTGTGCTTGGATCCTCAGAAATCACTGAACCACAGGGCTCCAGGTGCTTTAGTGTGCTTCCTCCTGCTCACCCCCAAAACAACTCATTGGGATTGGCTTTACAAGTGGGGAACTGAGGCACGGAGAGGCAAGAGTGGCCCAAGGCCACAGAATTCAAATCCACGCGGTCTGGCCGCAAATGCCAGCTCTTCTCATGAAAGTTGTATTCTAACACCCCCAGCAGTCTGGGACAATTATTATTTTCACGGTGCAGATGAGCAAACTGAGACATCAAGTGGCCAGGCAGCCCCAGAGCTGCAAGGTGAACCCAGTGGTTTATTGAAGCACATGGAATGGAGCAGATGGGAGGTAGCTCTGGGCTGGGGTGAACCTGTGGGGTCCTGTGATAGCTTGGTCTTACTGACGAGATGGGCAGGTGCGTCAGAGACTTGGAAGTGTGTATGCAGCACTTGCAGGGCCCCTGTGTAACCAGGGTGGATATGGAGGGCTTGCTGCCTGGCTGGTAGGTGGTGTCCTTGGGGGTGCTGTCCACATCCTGAGGACTTTTCAAATCCAGACCAGATTAGGTGGTACTACTTGGACCAGGGCACCACCCGTCCTACCAAGCCACTCAGTTACGCTTCAAGGGACCCAGGACTGGAGAGGTCCATCTCCCACCCCACCCTCACTCAGCTCTGGGCTATGCCCACCATGTCTGCAGACAACCTGTGCCCTACCTGCTACTGGCATGTGCCTGCCTTCACCGCTGCTCCTGCGAGGGGCCCCTGGCCCCTTGCACCTTCTCCTGTCTCTCTGGCTCTCTGGGTATGGGAGGCCCCCATCCTTCCCTCCCGAGCCCTCCACTCAAAGGGCCAGTGCCCTGACATCAGTGCCAAGTGCCCCTGCAAAGTTACAGGCTGGAAGGGTCATGGCACTGCTTGGGCCTATGCTCAGTCCTTCACAGATATATGGTTCTGCAGACTCCCTCCTGGCCCTCCCCTGCAGCTGCAGCCTACCCCCACCTCTCGGGAACTATACCCCTGCAGGTTCAAAACTTCTGTCCTAGAGCAAACTCCTGAACCCCCTCCAGTGGGATGAGGCAAGAGAAGCGTTGCCTGCCACGAAATTCAAGGGGGTCCCAAGAAAAAAAATCTCAGCAATCAAGTTAAATGATGTTTTTTTTGTTTGTTTGTTTTTTGTTTTTTTGAGACAGAGCCTCAAGCTGTCACCTTGGATAGAGTGCTGTGGCATCACAGCTCACAGCAACCTCCAATTTCTGGGCTCAAGCGAGTTTCTTGTCTCTGCCTCCCAAGTAGCTGGGACTACAGGCGCCCGCCACAACACCCGGCCATTTTTTGGTTGTAGCCGTCATTGTTTGGCGGGCCCGGGCTGGATTCGAACCTGCCAGCTCAGGTGTACATGGCTAGCGCCTTAGCCCGTTGAGCCACAGGCGCAGAGCCAGTTAAATGATGTTTTAAGACCACATTTTAGAAAATCAAAGTTTTGAAAAATTCCACATTGAACAAAATCTAACAGGGCCTTGCAGGGCTCAAGCTTATCTTTATTTAAAATTCTGATATCTGGCTCAGTGCCTGTGGCTCAACGGGCTAAGGCGCCAGCCATGTACACCTGAGCTGGCGGGTTCGAATCCAGCCCGGGCCCGCCAAACAACAATGACGACTGCAACCAAAAAAATAGCCAGGCGTTGTGGCAGGCGCCTATAGTCCCAGCTACTTGGGAGGCAGGGGCAGGAGACTCGCTTGAGCCCAGGAATTGGAAGTTGCTGTGAGCTGTGATGCCACCGTACTCTATCCAGGGTGACAGCTTGAGGCTCTGTCTCAAAAAATAAAATAAAATAAAATAAAATTCTGATATCTGCTCATCATGGAGATTTTGTGGACATTATTTGGATTTTTAAAATATTGCATTAAAGTACTATTTGTTTTGATGCCTAAGCTTTGGGGCTCCCCCTTATATTTTGTGCCCTAGAGAGGGCCTCGCTCTCCATGCCCTAGTTGGCCCTGCTCTCCCAGGACCCATCCTGCCCACCCTCCCTTGGCCTGCCAGACCTCATGGCTTGAGTTTTCTCCATACCCTCCCCGCCCACTGTGTTCCCTGCTGGTGCCCCCATCCCAGCCACATATAAGCTCCAGAACAGGAGTTTGTCTGCTAAGGACATATATCACCGCTAAATTCCTCAGTGCCTTGCACAGCACCTGGCACAGAGCAGCTCTCAAGATCTCTGGAATAAACAGAACATTCCCAGCACACAGACCTTTCTGGTGAATCTGCTCAGGCCCTGCTCACGCACATCTGCGGCTGCGCTCTAGCACCTGTGGCTACCACCCACCTCTGCTCCATCACTCAGGCTGCTTGTCTCACACTGTGGGTTGTGGCTGTTTACTTATGGGACAGAGTCTCACTTTGTCACCCTGGGTAGAATGCCATGGTGTCATAGCTCACAGCAACCTCAAACTCTTGGGCTCAAGTGATCCTTTTGCCTCAGCCTCCTGAGTAGCTGGGACTACTGCCTGCTACAACGCCTAGCTAATTTTAAAGACAGGGTCTTACTCTTGCTCAGGCTGGTGTCAAACTGAGCTCAAGCAATCTACCTGTCTCAGCCTCCCAGTATGCTAGGACTACACGCATGAGCCACCATGCCTGGCTATTTGTTTATTTACTTAGCCACTTTTTTTTGTAGAGATAGAGTCTCACTTTATCGCCCTCGGTAGAGTGCCGTGGCGTCACACAGCTCACAGCAACCTCCAACTCCTGGGCTCAGGCGATTCTCTTGCCTCAGCCTCCCAAGCAGCTGGGATCACGGGCGCCTGCCATAATGCCTGGCTATTTTTTTGTTGCAGTTTGGCCAGAGCCAGGTTTGAACTTGCCATCCTTGGTATATGGGGCCGGTGCCCTACTAACTGAGCCACAGGCACCACCCTATTTTTTAATTTTTGAGACAGAATCTCGCTCGGTTGCTCTAGGTAGAGTGCTATGGTGTCATTATAGCTCACAGCAACCTCAAACCATTGGGTTCAAGCGATCCTCTTGCCTCAACCTCTTGAGTAGCTGGGACTACAGGCGTCCGCCACAACACCTGGTTAGTTTTTCTCCTTTGAGTTGAGATGGGATCTTGCTTTTGCTAAGGCTGGTCTTGAACTCCTTAGTTCAGGCAATCCTCCTGCCTCAGCTAGAGTGCTAGGGTTATAGGTGTGAGCCACCACGCCCAGCTGTATTTATTTTAATTTCAAAAAAGCATGTTCACAATAGCCAAACACCCACCAGCCGATGGACAGATGACACACAATGAGGTCTCTCCACTAGGGAACGTTACTCAGCCGTAGGAAAGAGTGGAACTCCGACGCAGGCTACAAGGTGGAGGAACCTCAAAGACATTTGTGCCAAACGAAAAGAATCAGATGCACAAGGTGACATGCTGTATGGCTCCATTCACAAGAACTGTCCAGAACAGGCAAATGCAGAGACAGAAGGAAGAGCAGTCATTGCTCAGGGCTGCAGGGGCTGGGGTGGGACCAGAGGAAGGACAGCTAAAGTATATGGGTTTCTTTCTGAGGTGATGGGAATTTCCTCGAATTAGTTGTCATGATGAAGATGATCGCACAACTCTCTGAATATACTAAAAAATACAGAATTATGCACCTTAATGGGTGAACTATATAGTAGCTGAGTTATAACACAACAAAGCTGTATTTTACAGGAAGGAAGGGAGGGAGGGAGGGAGGGAGGGAGGAAGGAAGGAAGGAAGGACGGACGGACGGACGAAGAGAGAAAGAAGTGGCTCAGCACCCATAGCTCAGGGGTTAGGGCACCGGCCACATGTACTGAGGCTGGTGGGTTCAAACCCAGCCCAGGCCTGCTAAACAACAACAACAACAACAACAAATAGCCAGGTGTTGTGGTGGGCTCCTGTAGTCCCAGCTACGTGGGAGGCTGAGGTAAGAGAATCACTTGAGCCCAAGAGTTTGAGGTTGCTGTGAGCTGTGATGCCACAGCACTCTACCAAGGGCAACATAGTGAGACTCTGTCTCAAGAAAGAAAAGAAAAGAAAGAGAGAAAGAAAGAGAAGAATAGAAATAACCGAGCACAGCCAGCACATGGTGAAGGTGAGAATTATTTCCTGGAACTCGTGTTTCACCCGTGTGTGCACACACACCTACACACACATGCCCTGGTTTGTGGTGTAAAACATATTTCTTACTGGAGGTTGAAGCCCAAATTGAGTCTGGGCAATTTCAAGCTTCTGATTCCCAAACCCAATGGCCCTTCACCAGCCTGACCACTCAGCCCCCTTCAAGGCCGGTTTCTCTGTCCCCACCTCCTTGAGGGCTCTCTCCCCAGGGACCTGCTGGAATCTTCCCTCTCAAAACACATGTCTCCCTGCACAGCACATGTGTGATTCTGCACGGAGCGCCTCAGGACAGAGGCCACGTCCAGTCAACTGTGCACACTCCCCTCTCTGAGCAAAGCTGACAGCGCCAGGCCTGGGGCAGCCACTGAGCGCACACTCATCGACCTTGCAAATCATCCCTCTACACGCTGTCCCCAGTAAGTGGGTTAAAGCCACCAGCCATCTCTGAACAATCTGAGGGATTTTCAACAAGCTAAAAGATGCTTCTCTAGGATAAAAAATAATGAACTTTAAGAAAAAAAAATCCCAGAACTCACAGACCCACAGAAAAACACTATTTTTAGTTTTTAAAGCACTGGACTCCTGTAAAGGTATCGGACTCAGATGATTACACTAGTGAACTCTTTTAAAATTGTTAACAAAATGATGATTGTGTTGCTTTTCAAAATGTTCCAGAATATAGACGAAAAAAGAAAACACATCCAAATTGTTTTTGCTAAGCCAACACAATACTGACACCAAGACTGATAAAAATAGTACATGCACACATTCCACACATGCTGTGGCATATTATACCCATGCAGAAGCCATAGATCCCTACCTCGATGCTTTGAAATCAATTCCGATGGGTTAACGATTTCAACACATAGAAATGAGACCACAGAAGTACTAGAAGAAAACATGGGTGAAATTCTTTTCTGTGAGTCACAAGAGACCTCTAAGGAGGATGTGAATTCCAAAAGCTAAATGAAAAAGAAGAAACTTAACAGCATATCCATTAAAAAGCTCTGTTTGGAAGAACACACCCCAAATAAAGTCAAAAGTCAACAACCGGGAGGAAAAAAACACTCATACCAGCTATGATAAAGGTGTATAAAGAATTCTTTGGAGGAAAAAAAAATAAGAGCAGGACATGGTGGCTCACACCTGTAATCCCAGCAATTTGGGAGGCTGAGGCAGGAGGATCAGTTTGAGGCCAGTTTGAGACCAGTCTGGGCAATACTCTGAGACCACATCTCTCTCTCTCTCTTTTTTTTTTTTGAGACCACATCTCTTAAAAAATAAAAAAAATAGGCTGAACACCCCCAACACTCTGGGAGACCAAGGCAAGAGGATCCCTTGAGATCAAGAGTTGGAGATCAGCCTGAGCAAGAGCGAGACCCCCATCTCTACTAAAAATAGGCACTGTGGCAGGAGCCTGTAGTGCCAGCTACTCAGGAGCCTGAAGCAGGAGGATCACTTGAGCCCAGGAGTTTGGGGTTGCTGTGAGCTAGGCTGATGCCATAGCACTCTACCCAGAGTGACAGAGTGAGACTCTGTCTCCAAAAAAAAAAGAAAGAAAGAAAGCATTTCTCTCCTCTCTGCATTGTGACTAAAAATCAGTTTGACCGCTATAGAGGCCAATTTGGGAACACCAATCACAGTGCTAAACTCGCACATCCTTTGACGAAGAGATTCGCTGCCAAGGGCCTACCCCACAGAGTGTGAAATGTCCACAGTGGCCGCTCGATCACAGCCTGGCAGGGCCTCAGGACAGCCGATGACCCAGCTGTTTAACAGGAACGCAATAAATTCACGAGTGGCAAAGGCAAAGCGGTGCTAAACAGGAAAAATAAAAGCCAAGTTGTGGAAATCTGACTTTTTGGCACCCTCGCCAAATCTGTGATACGGGACATTTTTACACAATGACTGTCTGTCTGCACGGCCAAATCTCCACCCAGCTGTCACCCAGGCCACCCCTGGGGAGAGTGGGGGCATGGAGAGAAGGACTTAAACTTTTCAGATTTCACGTGATCCTCAGTGGTTTGGTCATCCAATAATGACTGTGCCTTATTTTTTAGAACGAGAAAAAGGAAAGAGAACAGAGTCGGGGACATGGGGCAAGGTCTCTAAAGGTAAGCCTGCGGGCAGAAGCCTGATGCAACATGGGCATCAGTCATGGGCGGGTGACGACAGAAGGTGCCGCTTGGGACCCTGTGGACGGTGCCTGCCTATGCATTAAATAAGGGCCATGCTTGGTTCTTGTTTCTGTGCTTGTTTAACAGAAATCTTCCCGGGGCTAGGGCCCCGCCTCGTCACAACAATTTCCTTTCATTCTAACTGTGCCGTGGAAGGGGAATGATGGCCACTTCAACAAGGAGAAAATGGACAGAGAAGACATGTTACCAGGCCCAGGGCAGGGCAGAAACAGGAGTCCTGGCGTTCTGAGGACAAAGCCACACTCCTGGGCCATCTGTCCCACTCACCCAAGTGGGCAAGGCTCTGAGGCTGCTCCAGGGCAGCTCTGGTGCCAACGCGCTGTGCCCCTCATGTGTGACCTCTGCAGGCCATTTTGGAAGGAAGGAGATGGAGTTGGCGATCTCCAGTGACTTTCTGGTTCCAACTTTCAGGCTAGGACTAGCTGGAGTGGTGGAGGGTTTGCCCCCAGGGGTCCCGGAGTGGACTCCCGTTTGGCCCAGTGTGGTGAAAGTGGCCGTGACTGTGGACAAGTCACTTCCCTTCCCACATTAGACGAGATCAGGGGCCTCCACCCTGGGCTCCACAGAGTACCCCAGCAGCAGCAGGAGCACAGGGGCCCAAGGATGGGAGCTCTCTGCCTCCCCCACCCTTTTCTTTTAGCAGGGTCTTACTCTATTGCCAATGGTGTCAGCCTAGCTCACAGCAACCTCGCACTCCTGGACTCAAGAGATCTTTCTGCCTCAGCCCCCTGAGTAGTTGGGACTACAGGTGCCCACCACCACATCCAGTTAATTTTTGTCTTTTTTTTTTTGAGACAGAGTCTCCCTTAGTTGCCCTGGAGTTCAGTGCTGTGACATCACAGCTCAAAGCAACCTCAGACTCCTCAGACTCCTGGGCTTAAGCAATTCTCTTGCCTCAGCTTCCCAAGTAGCTGGGATTACAGGTGCCACAATGCCCAGCTATTTTTCTGTTGTTGTTGCAGTTTGGTGGGGGCCGGGTTTGAACCCGCCACCCTCGGTATATGGGGCCGGCGCCTACTCACTGAGCCACAGGTGCCGCCCACCAGTTATTTTTTTTAGAGATAGGGTCTTGCTCTTGCTCAGGCTGGTCTTGAACTCCTGAACTCAGGTAATCCACCCACCTCAGCCTCCAAAAGCGCTAAGATTACAGGTGTGAGCCACCGTGCCCAGCTCCAGCTAATTTTTTAATCTTTTATTTATTTATTTTGGTAGCGATGGGGATCTTAAACTCCTAGCCTCAAGCCTCCCAAAGTGCTGGGATTACAAGCATGAGCCACTGTGCCTGGCCACCTCCTCTCCCATCCCCTCCCTGTGTTGAGTATCTGGAGAGAGCCAGGAAGAAGCTCAGTCCCGGGCAAGGGCTGCTCTTGCAGTTACAACCAGAGCTCCAGAATCCTCCTGGACACCGCTTTGGGGGACACCTGTCACACCCACAGAAATCCCCGAGAGGAAGTGAAGACCGGCCCAGGGAGCTATCTCCCTTGCAGCTCTTGGACAGGCAGGTGGCACAGAGGGCCAGTGTGCACCACGGGGCATCCTCCCAGGCCTGCTGCTAAAATCCCGGCTCTGGTCAGGGCCTGCCCATACTTCAGCACCCCAGGTGGAGAGTCTGCACACTCTCCTTCCTCCAGAGCTGAATGTGCCCTCTGTGCACACCACACAGAGCACGGCTGTCTTGCTGGGCACACCCCCAGACAGCCGTGCCATTGTGCAGACCCTCATTCCCGGCAGCTGTCCCAGGCCTGGAAGCCGGCGGGTACAGACTCAGTCCCTCTCTCTTCTGGCAGCTGTTTGGCGTCCTGGGATCAGCAGGCAGAGCAGGCCGCACCCAGTGCCATGTGTGTGGGGGCTGGAATCCATGCTGGGGCCAGGCTGGGTGGTCAGGGCCACAGAGCTGCAGGGGAAGGAGCAGGGATCCACAGCTGCCTGCTCTATTTAAGGTGCTCCCCAGCTGCCCGTGCTGCATTCCCTGGGCGGCCCGCAATCCCTCTCACCACCCCTGGGCTTGGCAGACAACTGGGCGTGCCAGCGACAGGAAGGTTTTTTATTCTTGGGCCTAGGGGCCAGACTCTGTCCTCACTGCCCCTGCCCCTGCCTCACTTGAAGGAGACACACCTGCCCAGCCAGTCCTCCCCCCATCCCATCCCCAGTACGCAGGGATGAGCAGCTCCTGGGCCAGCTCTGAGGAAGAGGTTGGGGACGAGCGAGGGATCCATCCCAAAGAAAGAAGGCACCTGGGGCAGGTGTGGGAGGAACTGGGAACAGTAGGGTCTTCGGGCAAGAGAGCCCAGCAGAAACACCCTTTTGGAGAAAATTCTGCAGGTTAAGGGCTCAAGGCAGGGAGAGAACCTTCTTTACTAGACACAAAATAGACCTTTGGCACTTAGCAAGCTCTCACCATGGCCAGTGCTGGGAATGAAAAGGTCGCTGGAGCTCAGACACCACTCAGGAGCTCACAGCCCAGGGACAGGCCCAGAGTAGCCCCTACAGAACATGGGGTGTCCTGTAAACATGGAGCCCTGTGGAGCCTGAGCCCTTCCTGCCCCAGTCACATGGCAGCCACCTCTCCCTAGTTCACACTCCTTGGGCCCCACCAGGAACTCTGGAAGCCACCGTGTCCTCCTCAGTGGGCCCAGCACCTTCTCCCCACTTCCGTGGTGACACTTCCTCACCCTCAGACTCAGTTCGACCCACACAGTCCCCAAAGCCACTTCTGCCCATCCTCCCCTTCCTGCTCCCCGGTGCCAGGTGGTCCTAGGGAGCCCCGAGCTTTGATTAACCCACTTGACCCCACACTGTACTTGCAGCCCCACTGTCTGTAGTGAGATTCTTCCTGTTCTGTTCCTGAGACACGGGGCCTGGGTGCAAACCCAGCAGCCAGGTACCGTGGGGGAGGAGGCCAGGCCACAGCGAGTGTACAAGAATCACACCCCGACCACAGGCAGATGGGATGCCTGACCTCTGCCTGCCTTGATGCTACCACCACCAAGAATATTTCTAGACCTCTAGTCAGAGGGAAACTCTACTGGGGCATCAGTCCCCCCAATCTCAGACTCACGGTCACAGTCACAAGCAGCCCCTGGCACCACCATGGACCCCCATCTTGGTGCTTGGGCTGTCTGGACATGGACAGAGCCCCAACCCCAGCTGCCTCAGAGCAGCAGGCCCAATCCCTCCTTCATTGGACAGATCAAGAAACTGAGGCTGGGAGGGGTGAAGTGGTGCTTCAGAACTCAACCAGGCAGCAGCTGTGGCCGCCAATGAGCACACGGAGAGGGTCAGGGGCCAGACGTATCAAGGAGAAGCCAGTGCCCACCTTATAAGGCAGCCTCGGGGAAACTTGGCTGGTGTGGCTGTGTAGCAAGGGGGGTGACTCCTGGGGGGAGACTGAGCTGGCCGCCCTTGTAGGCGCAGTCCTGAGTCCTGCAGCCCCTCCCAGAGGCAAAGGGGGTGACCCAGGAGAGGAGTAAGGCCAGCTCCACCCAGCCGAGGTCCAGGTATAACCCTAAATGATGAGGGCTCTTCTGAGAGGAGATGACAAGGAGAGGGCCAAGTCCAGGGAGGGGACAGAGGCTAGACGGGAAACTAAGAGCCCAACAAGCCAGAGTGGAAGCTCGGACCTCACCGGGTCTGGGCTGGGAGGAGCAGGCAAGGCCCTCCCTTGGCTCCCCTCTCTCCAACTCCCTCCCCTGAGCCCATCTAGTCACCACTCTTGTCCCTCACACCCCAAACACTGGCATGTGACAACCAACCTGAGGTTCAGGAAGGACCAGGTACTTGGGAGTAAAGTTAATCAGGAAAGTATCTGCTTGGTCCCTGGGGATCCCATGGGGATCCCTGCATCTGCCTGCAAGAGGCATAAGTAAAGCCATCCAGGCCGCGCCTGTGGCTCATCGAGTAGGGCGCCGGCCCCATATACCGAAGGTGGCGGGTTCAAACCCAGCCTCAGCTGAAATGCAAAACAGAAAAATAGCCGGGCATTGTGGCAGGCGCCTGTAGTCCCAGCCACTCAGGAGGCTGAGGCAAGAGAATCTCCTAAGCCCAGGAATTGGAGGTTGCTGTGAGCTGTATGACGCCATGGCACTCTACCAAGGGCAATAAAGTGAGACTCGTCTCTACAAAATAAAAAAAAAGAAAGAAAAAAAAAGAAAAGCCATCCCTACCTCACTGCCAGTGGGCCACACCTTCAACATCTTACCCAGCACCTATTACGTGTCAGTCAATTACTTGGTCCTTATGGATTCTTTATAAGATCAAAGACAACAGCCCTTCTCTCAAGGAAGCTAATGGCAGGCATGGAAGGAATTCTGAAAACAATATAGCAAAATGTAGGAATGAATATCGCTGGTTTATAGGTGAATTTTAGTTTCCCATTTCTGTATTTCCTATATTTAAAGAAAGAGTATTGTCTTACTTTTTGTAATCTGAAAAACTGTTTTTATATTAAAAACAAAACTCTAGAAAAAGGGCCGGGTACCTACAGTTCAGCGGGCAAAGGGCACCAGCCACATACAACAATGACAACTGCAACCAAAAAATAGCCAGGTGTTGTGGCGGGCACCTGTAGTCCCAGCTACTTAGGAGGCTGTGGCAAGAGAATCACTTAAACCCAAGTGTTGGAGGTTGCCGTGAGCTGTGATGCCACAGCACTCTACTGAGGGTGACAAAGTGAGACTCTGTCTCAAAAGAAAAAATAAAAATAAAAAAACTCTAGCAAAAGGAGTAAGGTTTATACACAAATAATTTATATCCCAAACCAAACGTAAGGTATCAAGGACTGGGCTTTTAGAGATGCACAGGAGTTCAACAAAGCCACAATGACATTAGAGAGCTGGGGTCAGGGTTCAGGAGATGAGAGCAGAGGGTTTGTAAGGACAGGTATGGGAGACCAAGAGAAAAGCAGAGCAGGAGGACCTGGGGCAAAAGTGTGGGAGCTGAGCAGGACAATGCATCAACCATGGAGGGCCCGATCGGGTGCGGTGTTTCAGGGAGGTTGGTCTGGAAACATCCCAATTGGAGCCCCCCAGAAGGTCTCCACCAGGAAGCTCCTGCCCTCGCCTGTCCTTCTCCCACCTAGCCATGCACAGGCCCTCAGGGCTGGCGGCCTGCAGCTCTCTCCACTCAGAGCTGCACCCTCACCTGCCTGGGCCCCTGTCTGAGGGTGGCAGGGTCCCAGATGCCAACAATATTTGCCTTCACACCTGGCTCCAATGTTTACAATCTATCCAACAGAGAAATTCCTCCTCCTCTCTGCCCCTGAGCTCCAGGCTCCAGGGGGTCTAGACACAGCTGCCCCCCGACTGGGACACCTTTCTTTCCCCTTCCCAGCCCCTCCAAAGTGAGCAGACAGATCTCTGCCCCAGGGCAGCGCCTCACCCTCCACATGCCCCTCTCTCCCCAGCAGCTGGGTACCACTGTCCTACCCACACTCAGTAAGCTCCTAAGAGCAGCGCCTATAGGACTCGCCGCTGTGGTCCCGCACAAAGTGAGGGGCTGAGGAGGGTCTGCTGCTGCCCACACAGATGTCCCCCACCTGGCCCCCAAGGCCAGGCCCATCTCCTCATACATCCAGTGCCAGCTATCACTAAGACCTGGCTGGGGCCCAGTGCCAGCCGTCTCCCCAGCCACATCCTGTTTGACTCAAGCTGAGTGTGAACGCGTCACCCCTGGAGGGAGGGCATCCGGCACGTCACACAAAGGTCCTGGACCAACAGGAGGCTGTGGGGAGAGGAAACGACCTCCAGGCTACTCTGCAACTACCTGGGCCTTTGCCCCCAGGGTGCCACCTGCAGCAGCCGTTGCTGCGTTTGAGTGGGTGAGTGGCTCTGCAGAGTCCAGTGCGGAGAGATAGGAGGGGAACAGACTGAACACGCAGCGGGGCTGGGAGGGACCCTGAAAGGTCCACTAGTCCCTGACTCTTCAGAGTGTGGTCTGAAGACACCCAACACTGGCTCGGCGCCTGTGGCTCAGCGGGCTAAGGCACCAGCCATGTACACCTGAGCTGGCGGGTTTGAATCCAGCCCCAGCCCGCCAAACAAGAGTGACAGCTGCAACCAAAAAATGGCCGGGCATTGTGGCAGGCACCTATAGTTCCAGCTACTTGGGAGGCGGAGGCAGAAGACTCGCTTGAGCCCAGGAATTGGAGGTTGCTGTGAGCTATGATGCCACAGCACTCTATCCAGGGTGACAGCTTGAGGCTCAGTCTCAAAAAAAAAAAAAAAGCAGGGACTTAAAACCCAAGTGTCCACTGAGGGCTGTGCAGGTAAGTACTGTGCAGAGCACACATGGTGGTGTGGGGGCTGTGACCCATCCCCCAAGGATGGACCCTGCAGATATGCTGAGTGAAATGTCAGGCACAAAACCAATAAATATTGTATTTTTCCATTTCATGTTATGTGTATTTCACCACAATTAGAAGTAACAATTAAAAAGGTAAATCAAAAAGAAGAGAAAGTCCATAAATATACCTATAAAATTACCATTAACTGACTTCCAACAATGTCACTGGTGTATTTAATAATTAAATAAGGAAAAGAAAATATTCTCCATGATGCTGAAACAACCAAATAAATATAAAGGGGGTGAAATGTGCTTTGACCCTTTCCTCACGACATGCATAAGACCCATTGTGGGACATAAAGGGAAAGTTAATATGAAAAGATCTGGGAAGAAAATATAGGTGACTATCTCCATGATGTCCTAGGAGAAAAACCTTTCTTACAGAAGCAAAAAAATAAATACTTCACTTATAAATCCAACGATAAATTGGATTTCATCAGTATTAGAAAACCCTCATCAAACTATACTTTTAAGAAAATGACAAGTCAAGCCACAGACATGAGGGCAATACATGTATCTGATAAAGGAATAGCTCGTGAAAATAAAGAATTTCTGTATTCAATAATAAAAACTAGGAACAGCTCAATTAAGATGGGCAAAAGATTCGAACAGATACTTCACAAAGAATTTATAAAAATGAGAAAAAAATTAGATGAAAAAATCCTCCCTATTACTAGCCTTCAGGCTAATGCAAACTAATCTGTGCTAAGGTGCCCTACAGTAACTTCATAAGCCCTAGAATGACTGAGATGAACATGGTTTATCACACTAAATGCTGGTGAGCGTATGGAGCAAATGAAACTTTCATACATTGATAGAAGTTTAAAATGATACATTCACTTTAGAAAACCGCTCATTTCTTTGAAAATAAAATATATCCCTTTGCTATTTTAAAAAAAAAACAAAAAAACAGAATGTTCTGTTTGTCCAACCCAAAGAACACTTATTGAACATTTACTCCAAGTGAGCCCTCCCAGGACACTGCCAGCACCCCTCACCCCCCCACCAGAAGACCACCTCCCAGTGAAGCTGTGTATGGGTAACGTGGAGGCCCTGGTCTAGACACCACCTCCCAGAGGCCCTGAGAATCTCACATGCAGAGGCTAAGGGGTTCTCCATGTTCTCCGGGCCTCTAACCATAACCAGTCCTCCCTGGGGAGGAGGAAGAAGACAGGCTCAGAGAGTCAGCAGCAGGAGGAGAAAGACCCTTGGACGCAAGCTGCAGGAGGGCACAGCCTCTTCCTCCTGCCCTGGCCTTGTCGGCCTCTGCCGGGCACTTCCAGGCAGTCTGCAATTCCCCGTCAACGCATAAGCATGACCGAGTCTCAGCCCCACACTGTCCTGCACCCCACACGAGCCTACCGAGTTTCTGCACAGGCTCCTTGTCTGCCAAGCCCCTCAGGCCCTCACTGTCCTAGACCACAAAGCAGGGGTCCCACCATCATGAGGACCAGTAAAGGGGCGCCTCGCAAGCCAGATTTTTCGCTAGGTGTCAGTCAAGTCCCACTTGTGGCATCCTTGGTGTTCTCAATAGACAGAGCCACATCCACCTCCTCTGAGCCTCACCCCAGACCCCAGCTCATGTAATGTGGTTCACCTTGGTCTCCATGGAAGCATCCCCCACCCACACCCAGCTTCTTTTTCTCTGAGACAGTAAAGCAAACCTCCCCACACCCTCCCCAAGATCACCACAGCCATAAGCAGTGCTGCTTAGCAACTTACCTTCCAGGCTCCGGGGTGGGGCCTCAGCCACCAGGGGCTGGGCCTTGGGCTCCAGCCGGCTCTGCAGCTGAGACAAGGGGGTGGGCTCTGAATTCTCCAGGGTCTGGGTTGGGATGGGGACAGCGGGCACCTCAGCTGGCTTGGGCACCTGGATCTCCACCCTCTTGGGGGCTGCGTCGGTGGTGGGGGCAGTAGGCACCTCGGGGATCTTGGAGGTGGGGGGCTCCGCTCTCCGGTGAGCTGACTCCTGGGGCTTCACGAAGGTGATCTCCGTCCTCCGAGGGGCTGGCTCGGGTGTCTTGTGGCCCAGCACCTCGGCCCTCTTGAGACCAAACCGAGATGGCCCAGCAGTGGCCCCCCCGGAGCTCTCCACCTGCTTGGACGAGATGTCGATGGACAGCTCGGTGCGTCGTGACACAGGCTCGGCCACCTTGGGCCCGGGGAGCTCCACCCTCCGCAGGGAAGCCTTGGGCGAGCGCTGGCTTAGGGAGTCCACATGGCGGGGCACAGCCTCTGGGTTCTTCATGCCTAGGTCCTGGAATTTCTGGGTGGAGCTGGCCACAGAGGCCCGGAGCAGTGGAGTCTGGACCCGCCGCAGTGGGGAGGAGTTGGGTGTCTCAACCTCCTCGACCTCAAAAGATCTTTTCAAGGCTGAAAAATAAAGAAAGAGGACGTGGGTTTGGTGAGTGGATGGCTGGAAAACACTCAGCGTGTTTCCTACTAAGGACAGTGGAGAAGGTACCTAGTGCGGAAACAGTGGCGAGGCCCCGGGGACTTCTGATCCTTCACCTCTCAACAAGGAAAAGGGGCAGCCCCATTCTAGGGAACCTGCAGAAGCACCACAGAGTCATGAGTTTTGGGGGAGAGGGACACGGCCCTTTAGGTCTTGCCAGGGCCACTTGCAGCTCCACTTGGGTCTACATATAAGAATGTCCTGGCTCTCAAGGAGCCTTGATTTCTCCTTGTCAAGACTTTCTTTATCCCTCCTCACATTCACCCAGACTGACACCCAGACATGTTCATCAAACACACGAGCAGCAGCAGCAGTAGCGGGGGACACATCCCCAGTAATAATGACCAAACTCCACCACCAATCAGAGGCAGGACAGGAACAATGTGAATCCCAACACCAGGGCTGCCACCAGAACCTTCATCACTGGCACAGTGCTGGGTTCACTCTGCCGTAACCCTGCTACTATCCCCTGGTACAGAAGGGAAAACCGAGGCAGGGTCGCCTAAGCAGCGGGCCCGACAGCACAGGCAGTCAGATGTAGGGCCAGGTTTTCCATCGGTCTGATGCCAAAGCCCACGATGCCAGCTCCCCAAAGGAGTCCACATGCACCCACTTTCTCAATCCTCCCACTCTTCTGCATTTTCCCATATGATACCACCACCTCCTGCAAGGACATGACACCGGGCTCCACTCCTGCAGCCCGGAGTTTCCACCCACCGTCCTGCCCTCTCCACCAGGGTCTGCTCCCTCAGAGGCAGTGGGGACAGCGCCTGGGAGGCTCCACCCCCATAGTCCCTGCAACCGCACTCCAAATGAGAGCCAGCTGTTCCAGGTTACAGGGACAGGAGCAGGAGAAGGCCCACGTGGCAGCAGCATTCACCAGCTCCTTCCTGGGGCCTCCCAGCCCCTAGCGCCCAGATCTCTTGGGACATCACCACTTCCTCCCCTGCCTACATGGAAGAGAAGCGACAGCTGGTCCCCAGCCCCTGCCAACAGCTCTCCAGGACGGTGCTCAGCAGCTCCTTCTTCGGTCTCCTTCCCTCCAAATGCAAACTCAGCTCCCAGCTCTTCCCAGTGGACAGTCCTTCCTTTAGAGGGAGGGAGTGGCCGAGTGGGTGGGCAGCCAGGGAAGTCCCCTTAATCGCCAGGGAGGGGAGAGGCAGAGGAGGCCCAGCTCCCTGGTCCCTGACCCTTCCACCACCAGCTTCCCAGGCATCCTGTGGAGGACCTGTCTCTAGGCCCTGAGCACCCCTCCCTCTCAGTGGATGCAGAAAATCCTAGGTCACTGGACTCAACCTCCTCAGAGGACACACCGAGCCTGTAAATGTCCACAGAGTAGCCAGGTAGGCAGCCATGTGCATTTCACCGACCTCCAGCATCATCAAGAGCCGTGTCTCAGGGAGGACCCTGCCGCCCAGCTCCGTCACTGCCCTGTGGGAACATGGGCCCACCCTGGCCAGAGCTTCTGACTTCTCAAGAGATTCTAGAAATCTGGATTTTTATACGATATCTCCAGATTTTTAAAGGGGACCTGTGAATGTAACCTCATTTGAAAAAAGGGTCTTTGCACATGTCATCAAGTTAGGATCCCAAGACGAGTCTATCCTGGATTTTGGGTGGGTTCTAAATCCAATGACATGTGTCCTTATAAGACAAAGACAGAGAGAGACTTCAGACATGAAGGAAGCCAGGTGACAACAGAGGCAGAGATCTTGCCTGGAGTCTAGGAACTCTTAGGGCCACTAGAGCCTGGAAGAGGCAGGATGGATCCTTCTCTAGAGCCTTCAGGAGGCTGGCACTGCCCACACCTCGATTTCAGACTTCTGTTCTTCAGAAAGTGAGAGAAGAAATGTTATGTTGCTAAGGCCCCACTTTCCAGCAGTTTGTTACAGGAGCCCTAGGACACGTGCACAGGACCAGGGGACAGATGAAGCCTCTGGGCTGCAGGGTGGTCAAGGGCCTCTCCCGCTGGTGCTGTCACCACTTGGCCCCAGTCCACAGCTGCTCAGAGAGGAGCCAGAACTGCCTCCTTTTTCCCTTTCCTGGAGTCACACAAAAACCCCAGATGGTTGGGGAAGTCGTCAGGGGAATAACATCACTCTAGATGTTCACTGGAATATTTGGCAATGAAGCAGGCTCTGCAGAGGACGCTCCTCTATGCAAACCCCCCCCCCCCAGGAGGACGTCATGAGTAGCGGCCAGCCGGGGAACATCAGGAGACACTTGTCATGAGGCTGGCAGGACAGGGTCCTCTGGTATCTCCTCCCCCACCAAAGTCCCAAAACTACACCCCAGGTCCTGCACTCGCATGGACCCTCTCTTCCCCGCGTGAAGACCTGTTTGAAAGCACCCTGCCACCACCCACGGGGGAGACAGACACACAGCAGGATGTTTGCATCAGCGTTAAAATCACAAACACTGGAAACAATTCGGGTTTACGTAGATTTTCTAAACCCATATGCCAAAGGCCTGCATCATCATCAAAATCACATTTTTGAAGATGAGAAATACTGAGAATATTAAATAAAAATAGCAGGATACAAGATGCAGACAGCGCTCCTAATCCCATTTCATGCACACATGTGCAGTTTGCACGCACACGCACGCGCTGGGTGGAAGGACAGCGGCCGTTCTCCACCACTCTTCCCTGCCTTGTCTCGAGATACCTATGCTAAATGCAGGTCACTTGTGTTTTCGGGGAATAAAACAATCAACAGAGTTGGAGGGTGTGGATAACTGCATGCCAGGCGGTCCCTACTCCCCGGAGAGGACCTACAGACGGGGATGGGCACATGGCTTCTCCTGCCCTCAAGCACCAATGGTTGGTCTCTGCAACTACACAGAGGCAGAGTGGGGCCTCCCTCCAGATGCAAACCTTCCTGTCCGTGCCATGGGGGGCCAAAGCAGGAGCAGCCTGGATCTGGGCCTGTTTAGGGAGGAATGTGTCCTGCGCACAAGGGACCATTGTTAAGGGCCCTGCTCTGACCGCTGGCTGCAAACTGCTCCCAGCTCCTGAAACCAGATAGAGCACTTCCTGGAGTGTATTGAAGGGGAGGGGATACCAGGAGAGCCTCAAAGCCCTGCTCCAGCCTAAGACAAATGTCATGCAAAGAAATGCTAGCGCCCAAGGTCAAAACAATCGCGTGGGCAGCTCCCTTGGGAGGGCACAATGTGCCACTGCCCAGGGCAGGGTCACATTCTGAGCCCAGGCCCCAGGAACACCAGCCCTAGTCAAACTGAGTCTCTTCCAAGCAACAGCAAAGCGAGTTTTGTCCCTGAAGAAACAGTGTCCACCTGGAAGCCAGGTTGGGACCCAGAGAACCCCTGAGAGGTGGTGGCAGGCAGTAGCGAGGTGCCTCCCAGTCCCCTATCCTGAGTCTGCAAGGAAAGGCCCAGCTGTTAGGTCCCTTTGCCCAGCTCCCGGGATCTACAGAGCAAGTCCACAAATGTGCATGCAATGGGCTTGGCTGGACGGCTCCTCTGACCTCGCTCAGCACAGGTCCCTACTCTCTGCAATGTGGGGTGGGGGAGTCGGTGGGCGGTGGGGACTGGCTGGGAGGGCTATTTCACACCCCCACTTATCCAGCACTTGAGAAGTGGAGGCCCTGAGTGCAGGAGACCCAACAGGACAGTGACATAACTGCAGGAAACTTCTCTGAGCCTCAGCACCCTCACCTGTCACCTGCTGAAGGCATTAAGAGCAGCAGGTGCTGGCGCGGTGCAGCCACGATCGCTGTCACTGGTACGAGCGCCATCTGCTGAGCTGTGCCCATGCACACTGACCTGTGCCGCCACCACACTGGGCTGATGCTGCCCAGGCCTTTCTGTGTCAACGACACTTGCTGACCCCACATGGCCTCTATCTGCCTCTCCACCCAGGGCCTTCCTAGCGGCCATGAGGTACCCAAGCCCAGGAAGGCAGGAAGGAGTTAACACTACAGCCCTGTGCCAAGGACTGGAACGTTAAGCACCCAGGGCAGAGCTGGGGACAAGGGACCCCTTGGATCCCTTGCCCGGTGCTGTCCAGGGGTCCTGCCCACAGCCTGGATGTGCTTGAGGATGCACCGCGTGTGGACAATCTTCCCTTTTGGTGTCACTCCCATGCTGGGCGATCATCAGGGGCGCCTCTGGCGTCCCTATCACAGGACCTGCTTCTGGAGGGACCCCAAGCCTGGGCCGCTCAGTGGAAGCGGCCATGGTTACTTGGGCAGGTGGGGGCAGGCCCTGGACAAGGAGGAGGATACAGATGGGGGATGGGGAGGGGTGTGATCTCAGGAAGCAAAACAGTCCAAAAGGAAGGGCTTAAAAAAAGGCGCAGTGGTGCTGAGCGGTGCCTGCAAAGGAAGTCAGGAGACCATGCTGTCAGCTGAGGCCGCCCAGGTTCCCACAGAAAATCAGGATCTCTGATTTACTGGTGAAGCCCAAATAAAAGCAGACGAAGCCCTCCCTTCCTCCCTCCAACCTCCTGAGGGCCTGGGAAGGAGAGAACAAGGGTGCTGGCACCCAACACTCTAAGTCCTCTCCTTGGCCCCCTCCTTCTCCTCTCTGCCCTCCCAAAGGCCAAGCCTGCTGGGCCCCAGCAGCCAGAACCGGCCTAAGAACTATCTCTGGCACCCGCACATTTTGCCAAGGGCTCCAGCTCAGTACTATGAAGCCAGCATGGTGGCTAAGGGCTACTGGTCGCCCTGGGCTTATCTGCACATGTGGTCCAATGACTCAGGTCTGAGGCTTAGGGACACTGTCCACACAGCCACTGCTCCTGCCTCTCTGACCAACTGCAGGCTGTTTCAAGCCTGGCACTGTCTTACCTAGGGGCTGCCCTGGGCCCCCTCCAGGAGGGGAAGTTTGGAAAGTTTGAATCGTTTCCACTGACCAGAATGGAGGTGTTCCTGGCACCTAGGGAAGGCTACGAGATCACCCCTGCACCATCTGATTTATTCTGATGACCATCTGCTTCAAATGCTAGGAGGAGACTTCTCTCTTTCTGCCTCTGGCACCCCTGGGCCTGGATGCCCTGGGTACAACATGGGTCCTTCCTGTTCATCATGGTCCCTCCCAGGAGGCCCGGCCCACTCGAATGATGAGAATGAGCAGGTCTGCCCTCTGCCGTGCCCAGGGCTGGATTCCCAGCTTAGGCCAAGAGAAATAAACAAGCCCCCCTCCCTCCATATGCTGCAGGAGGAGCTTGCTGCAAAGGGACCCCTCCTCCTAACCCAGCCTATGGGGCATGGCAGCCTCCAGCATTCTTTCCAAAAATGAGGCCTGACAACTCCTGGTCCTCTCAAGGCAGGACAACAGGGCAGGCAGCCCAGTGCCATCGACAGCTGGTCCTGGGAATTCCGAATTCCAGGACTTTTCTCATTCCCCCACTTCATTATGTAAATTTCTCCCTGGCTAAAGCTCTCTAAGGACCAACTCCAACCCCCGGCAGAGGCCAGCCCAGCTCCCAAGCTGTGCCCTTTCCCACCACAGCCACATACTCTCATCCCTGCAGAAGGGAAAAGAAGGGGCCTTCAGAACCTGTCATGGTGCCTGCAGAGGACAGTGGTACCAACTCAAGGTGTGACACATGTAGTGGGCTGAAGACTGTCCCCCAAAATGACATGTCTAAGTCCTAACTCCTCGAAGCTGTGATCGTGATTTTATTTGGAAAGGGTTCTACTGAGATGCGATCATCCTGAATGTAGGGTGGGTCTAGACCCAATGATGAGCACCTTCTAAAAGAGAGAAAAGAAAAACAACACAGGGACCAGAGAGAAGGCCAGGTAGAGATGGAGACGGAGGCAAGGAACAGACACTGTCTCTCAAGGCCTCTGGAAAGAGCCACCCCTCCCACACCTTGATTTCATCCTTCTGGCCTCCAGAAAAGTGAGGGAATAAATTTCCACTGTTTAAGGCCCACAGGTTTGGGCACTTTGTCACAGCAGCTATAGGAAACAAACACACCAACTAAACGGAGGGTGGGGGGAAGAGCAGGTCTCGAGCCTGCTGAGGCCACTCTGGCCATCTCCTTCACTTTCCTAAGTGTCTTATTGACTCTGAAGTCATTTCTAGTCCCTGATTGACCTGTTCTTTGAATGGGATGCAGGTGCCCAAGAGTTGTTCTCTCATCCGTCAGCCCACCAGCACACACTGACCCCCAACATCTCTTCTGCAGCCAGAACTTCCCCAACATTTACCCTGGGTCCAGGCGCCCACACATGCAGCCCTCCTGGGATGGTCTCAGGTCACACCTGTTGTTCCACTATAATCATCTGAGGCGCCCTTTCACTCCTGAGTGTTCCCTCTGAGGCAGTAAGTTATTCGGTCACCCTACCTGGGGTAGGTATTACACCCCGTAAGGGAGGGGTCTCAAGTCAGAGAGTCACTTTGCAGCCAAGACAGGCCTCACGGGGCAGCCACATAGCAGCTTCTGTTTCAAGAACTCTCCCTTTATGCAGAGCAGAGCCAGGACCACAGTAAACGCTCCTGAGGAAGTCACTACTCACAGGGCCTGGGGTCCTCTTCTTTGAAAGCCCACCCAGCCTCCTGGGGGACACTGTTCTGGGAAGAAGGCCCTCTCTGCACTATCTCCCACCACCCACCTCATGCCCAGGTTCTGACAGCTGCAGGGTCATTCCAGGCAGACTTTAAAAGTCACTGTAAGAGGCTGAACTTCCTTTGTTCTTAACTAAATTAGAGCTGTGGGAACATGAGCACATCTGGCACGATTGGCTTGGAGGCACTGCTCCTATTCTCCTCCCTCGTTAAACCAGCTGTTGGCTAGAGCCACTGGGCACAAAACAAGGGGAAACAGGCTTAAGCTGCAGGCAAGAGATGCCAGGCAGACCTGGGGAAGAATTTCTTGGCTCAGGATGAGGCACCAGGGTGGCTGGGGTAGACAGACCCTGCTCTCCTGACAGGCTGTGCACACCTGGACCCTCCAACACAATCTACACACAGGACCAGTGTGGACTGTGTTGGAGGGTCTAGGTGTGCCCTGCCTGGGGTCGGGGAGGGGATCAGATGGTTTTTCAGGTCTCCTCAGGCCAAAGGTTCCCTGATAAATGGCAGCCCATGAAGGCAAGAGGGAGCCCCTGGGAGGGGCACGACTTCAAAAAAAGGAACGAAACTACAGCAGCAGCTCTGAGCAAAGGGACTCAAACGTCATGAGGTCCCAAAGCATGAGGCTCTTGTGAGTAACCCACCCACTCCCTTTCAGGGCCCCAGACACCCCTGCAGCCGTGTGCCTAGTTTCTGGGGAGAGATAAACAAGGCTGTCTCCAGGTCTGACACAGCCCCTGCCCCAGAAAAGGGCCCCCAGCTGCCTTCTCAGCCCATCTCTTGCTCTTCCTCTCTGCCCCCACCCTCCAGCTACCCCAGAATGCCAACCACTTCCCGAAACACTCCCTTTCCCAAATCCCAAGGCTCCGTGAAAGTGGCTCTGAGAAATGCCAGCTCCTCCAGCACCTTCCTCCACGGTCGCTCAAATGCTCCGGCCACAAACAACACTGCAAACCCACACCATCCACAGCACGGTGCCTGTGCCCCCGGTTCTTTCCCACTCAACAGTTAGCTCCACCAGGGAGACACTGAGAACAGGGCAGTTGGCACCAGACAGAGCTGCCAGGCGACGATGAGCACCAAAGTCCAGTTTGCTGGTCAAGCGTCTCCCTTCCCTGTTCTCAGCCTAGGCCCTGCACCCAGGTGGTGGTCATTCCTGATCTGCCCTCAGGAATGACCTGCCCGGGCAGAGAAACCACCCCTCCCACCTCGCCCCACTGACGACTGGAGAAAATGTTAAAAGCACTTAAAAAATGCAAAAAAAAAAAAAGCCTAACACCAGGGGCCACTTGGCCCAGGTGGAGCCCTCCATTAATCACAGGCTCTCTATGCAGTGGCCTAGAGGTGGGCAACAGACAGCCTTGCCTGGCCAATATGAGCCAGGGCCTAATTACAGGGGGTGGTGACCTGGGGAGCAGAGTTCAGGCTCAGGTCAGAGCAGCACCCAGGAGCCAGATGCTTCTAGAGCCCTTGAGCCAGGGGAGGGAGTGGAGTCAGCACTCGCTGATATGATTCAAGCCCACCAAGCCCAGGACAGTGGAGCCTACACGACCCACGGTGGGTTCTACTGAACCTGAAAGTGGGCTGCACCCAGTCCCATCCTCAAGGACAAAACTCTGGATGGGGGGGTCTGCTGTGCAGGAGAGGCCACTGCTGGACACAGAAGATTCTGGAAGGGCTACCCTGAAGCCACAGTACCTTTACAAGAGGCACTGCTCAGCTGCTCTAAACAGCTCTGAGACTTTACTGGGACCTTACCTGGGCAAGGCTCTTCGGAAACACACAAAGCTCATCTGGAGCTTGTAAAGATCCCTGGAAACCCAGGAGAATGGAGTGTAGCCTCTGGGCAGGGCGGCATCCTGAGTGCATCCTGGGGGCCAAACACAGCCCAGTGTCCACATGAGCCCAGACAGGAGGGAGCTGAGACCAGAGGGGCCTGTACAGAAGGGGCTGGGGCTGGCCTCTGAGGGCAGTGAAGTTCTGCCAACCAGGTAGGGGTGAGGGTCAGGCTGGATCATGTCACTCCACGTCAGCAGACACATGCACAGAGGGGGACCAGTGTCCAGCTGTGGGCCTAGTTCACACACTCACCCAGGCTAAGGGCATCGCTATGTCTAAGCCATCCACCTTGGGATCTGGATCAGAGCTGGGGTGCCAAAGGGTCAGGTGCAAAAGAAAGGGCCTCAGCCCACTCACATGAGCTGCTACCACGCCAAGAGGGGACACAGACCCCACCACCTCTCATTGCATAGACGCAGAGGCCCATGGTCACTACAGATCACACGTGCAGCAATCTGCACAGGGTCTCCTGATTTCCCTCACCCCACGCCTAGAACACTCTGCTCCCCCTCAGATCAGCCGCCCCATGGACTAGATAGTGACCCTGAAGAAATGTGTCTATGCCTAGCCCTCTACCTGTGAATGTGAACTTAGTTGGAAACAGGATCTCTGAAGATGCAATTAGAGGTCTCAAAATGAGACCATCCTGAATCTAGGGTGGGCTCTATGTCCAATGACAGGTGTCCTCATAAGAGACAGCAAAGGAAGACAGCGAGACACACACACAGAAAAGCCACATGAATGGGCAGCACCTGTGGCTCAATGGAGTAGGGCGCTGGCCCCATATGCCAGAGGTGGTGGGTTCAAACCCAGCCCTGGCCAAAAACGGCAAAAAAAAAGAAAGAAAGAAAAGAAAAGCCACATGAAGATGTAGTGGAGACCAGACAGGTGTCCACCAGTCAAGGAGTGCCAGGGACTGCGGGGGTCCACACGAGCCTGGCACAGAACATCCCTCGGAGTCCCCAGATGGAACCAGTCCTGCTGGCTCTGTGATTTTGGACTTCTGGCCTCCAGAAGGGTGTGTTAAGCCCCCAGGTCCTGCCACCTCATTGCCACAGCTCTGCAAACTGGCGCAAGGCCTGCGTTCCCCCCATAATGGCTCTGTCTTCTACCAAAGCTCTTAACCCATCCGGGCCAGGGAGCCTCCCTGGCCTAACCATGCTGTCCCCCAGAAGGTCCACGTCACAGTGTCCTGCTCATCTGTTTAACCCCCAATGCCCACCCAGTCACTGGTTCCAGGCAGCAAGCAATATATTGTCTGTTTTTATGTGTGTTTTCTTAGGCTTTTCAGTGCTTACTCGCCCTGCACTGAAGGCTTTAGGAAAAACTCTTATGAAAGAGAGAACAGACCCCTCTCTGGGCCAGCTAGTACTGTGCCCCTCCCCTCAGAGTGACAGGCCCAAAACAGTCCCTGTGAAGTGTTTTCCCTTTGCCTGTATCCCCCCCACCCCCCGCAGAGGGGAAGCCAGAGAGGGCCTCCTGGGCAGATACTGTGTAACCCAAGTCACCTGCCTGCTCTGCTCAGGTGGGCAGATAATTACCTACCCCAGCCACACCTCATAAATAGATGACCCCTCCATTCTGCTGTGGCCTGTGGGACAGGGAAAATGAAAGAGTTGTTTATAGTAAACTCCAAACCCTCAGTACCAGAGAGCCCCGGGCTGACCCAGGAGCCTCCACCACCCAGAGCCACCAACCAGCCCCAGACCTCTGACCTACCTGCAGGCCATGTGGGGCCAGGCCTGCCAATCACAACTACCTGATTTCCATCTGGTGAAGCCCCTGGTCCCTGACACCAGTGGGCTGAAGGGGACGTCAGGCAGGAAGAGCACCAAGCCACACCCACCCAGAAACTGACCAGGAGCAGACAACAAGGACCCAGCCCACCAGCCCAAGCCCTTCTGTGGGAGGGTTGGGCAGGAGAGAAAGAGCCTGGAGGGCTCAGGCTGCAGGCAGAGCCCTTCTTTTCTTAATTAAAAGGAAGATTTAAGGAAAATCTTAAGCAGAGGGAGGCCCAGAGCCAGAGTGGCTGTCTGGGCGTGGCATGGGGGAGTCACCTACACCCTGCACCCTTCATGGGCGGAGAGATGACCCCTTTGGCCTCAGTTTCCTGATAAGGAAGAGGAAGGGCTAGACCAAAAGGTCCCTTCCAGCCCGGACATAGCATGACCCCACCAGGCCACAGGGAGGTCTGCCACCAGCTCCAGCGTACTCCTGAAACAACTAGGTCCAGCAAGTTCTGACACTCAGTACAACTGAAGGGACCTAGGAGCAGAGGGTGGGGAGGGACACCAGGTGGGGACCCAAACTCTAGTCCACGTTCCAGTGGCCAAAAATGCAGCAGCCAGCAGCTCCTGCAGAGGTGGTTCCCAGCAGGCTGCTCCTCTGGGCAAAGCCAAGTCACTCCACTCACACCCCCACCTAGAGCCCAAGCAAACCAGCCGGGATGGCTCACACCTGTAATCCCAGCACTCTGGTAGGTGGAGGAGGGTGGACTGCCTGAGGTCCAGAGTTTGAGACTAGCCTAAGCAAGAGAGATCCCCTTTCAACTAGCCAGGCATGGTTGCGGGAGTCTGCAGTCCCACCTACTTGGGAGGCTGAGGTCAAAGGATCCCTTGAGCCCAGGAGTTTGAGGTTGCTGAGAGCTATGATGACACCATGGCACTCTACCCAGGGTGACAGAGTGAGATCCTGTCACCAAAAAAAGGAAAGGAAACTAGCTGGGTCCTTAGGTCACCTGGCTTAGCCAGGGAACTGATCACTTTCTGGTCCTGCTTCCTCAGCTCTCAAACCTGGGACAGAGATTAGGCAGGCTAAATTAATGTTCTTTTTGACAACCAATTTTATTTATTTTATTTTATGTTTATAATTTTGGTGAGTCGGGATCTTGCTCTGTTACCCAAACTGGAGTGCAGTGGCACAATCAGCTCACTGCAGCCTCAAGCGATTTTCCTGCCTCAGTCTCCTGAGCAGATGGGATTACAGGCACCCACCACCACGCCCAGCTAATCTTTTTATTTTTTGTAGAGATGGGGTCTCACTCTTGCTCAGGCTTGTCTCAAACTCCTGGCCTCACAGGACTGTCCTACCTCAGCCTCTCTATGTGCTGGGATTACAGGCCTCAGCCACTGCACTGGCCAACAATGAACTTTAAAAAATAGCATCCATTGCTTTTTTCTTGATTATATAAGCAATTCAGGCAAAAGGCAGAAAATTTGTAGAACACAGAAAAAAAAAAAAAGGAAAAAAACTGTAAGCCCACAGCCCAGATAATTGTTGTTAATTTTCTGACAGATGCCCTTCCATTCTTTGTTCTGATGTGTGTGCAAACACACGTATTGTCAAAGCAGGCTCACACAGTGACAAGGTCGTGACCCTTCTTCCACATGGCCTTATGCAGTAAGGGCAGGCCGAGTCCGGACACCACCCCAGGGTGCTCTAAAGAGCAGCCAGGTGTGGACCTCTGCCCTCCCGTGGGCCCGCGTGCCTCCCCGAAAATCGTACAAGAAGGAAGCTCAGGAGACAAGTCACCCGGAGGCAGCCCTGGCCAAGGACCGGGAGCTACCAGCTCAGCAGTCCCACCCCGCCCCCACCTTCCCGGAGTCACCCAAGGACAATGTCCAGCCTCGGCCGCCTTGGCTCAGCTCCTAGGTTGGTCACAAACTGAAGGACGTGCAGAAGTCAGCCACATACTGGGCACTGCTGAGGACAAAGGGGTTGGGGGCAGGGCTGTGGAACACTGATGACAAGGTCCCACAGCCAGGGCCCTGGAAGCCCATAATAAAAGCCGGCTTAATGTACCTGTTACAGGGAACACAGGCAAGGGGCAGCAGCAGCCCACTTCATGACCCTGCTCTGGGTCACAGCTTCTGGTCCTAGAGCAGCAGTCGCCTTTATTTCTCCTGAGGTCAGGAACCAGGCCTGTCCACCTTCATCCCCCTCCCCACTCAAACCCTGCCCGGCATGTAGTGGTCTCAAGAGGGCTGGCCCTGCTGAATCTGTGATAGCCGACGTTCCGGAGTGCTCACCACACGCTCAACTGATACTCATAACCACCAAAGATGGGGAGTTACTCTCATCTCCATTTTACAGAAGGGAAACCGAGCCACAGAGAGGCTAGTAACTTGTCCCCAGGGCTGCCCAAGCCAGGACAAAGCAGGACATGAGCCGGCAGTGAGCCAGCATCCTGCCCTGGAGCCACCCTGCTCTGCACCCACCCCAGACCTTGGAAAGCGCCTCCACTGCGGCAGGCACGGTGCTTCGGCGCTGCCTCCTAGGCCTTCCGGCCACCATCATCCCATCATTCCTGTTTCACAAACATGGTCACTGAGCCGGGGAGTAGCCAGGCTGAACTGGGGCAGAGGCAAGCCCCATCAGACCCCAGCTTGGGAGCCCCAACTGTCCCACTCTCCACTGACAAGTAGACTAAGATTTCCAGCATCCCCAGGCAGGGGCCAGGGAGCAGGTCTCACAGCAAGGAGTGATGGGACAAATGTAGGTGTGGGGCCAGGGTTCCCGGGGCCTGTGTCTCCATAGCCTGGACTACCTCGCTGGGCTCTCAGGGGATTAAGAGGCCTGGACTGCAAAGCACCAGCCCAGGGCCTGGCACATGGTAGGTGTGCAACAAAAGGAAATGGTGATAAAAAATAACAAGGGTAAGCTTGGTCAGGAGTCCCTGTGATTGAGGGGGGAACAGCTGGAAGGGCTAGGACTTAGGTCTAAGACAGAGAATGTAAGAGGGAGGGAGGCGGGACAGCTGGCTCCTGGGCAGCTGTTTGCAGGAGCCCAGCTTCATCATTTAAATATTAGGAGAGATGTAAATATTTGCAGCTGCAGCCAGGGCGGATAGAGTTCTCCCTCACCAGGGTCCCCATTTAGTGTTCCCCCTCAGCTGCCCCAGGGCTCAGTGTCTCAGGACGAGAAGTTGGGGGGTTGGAGACAGCACCAGGCAGGGAGGGGACAGCCTCTGCCTCCACCTTTAGCACTGCACTGGCCTAAAAAGGTGAGAATAAAGGCTCTCCTCCCCCACCACCTCCAGTGGCCTAGGCAGCCAAGGGTTTCTTTTGTAGTTTAGAAAAAAAAGCAAAGCAGCCCTTCCTGAGGCTTTCTGAGGGAGGCCCAGGGTTTGAAGTCATCACAAACCTGCAGCCTGCTCCACCCTGCTAAACTGACAAATCCGGGGGGCCCCTCTCCTACCTGGATCATTTCACCACCCCAGTCCCTCTTAGTCCTCCAGGCCTCCTGCCAGAAGGAAAGATACGGAACCTGGATCCCATGAATAGCTGGAGGCCTCTGATGCTGGAGTATACCCCTACTTGGTGGGGGTAGCCTAACAATGGCAGTCCCCAAGCCCCTGCCCCCAGGAGAGGTCTCCTTTTCATGCTGGCACCTGTGTTTGTACAAACAGCCCTCTCCCCACCTCACACCTCAGCATGAAAGGCAGCTGCACCAGGTGTGGGCACAAAACTGTTTTATAATAAAAGTCTGCAAAGATGACAAAAGAAAGCTGGGCACAGTGACTCATGCCCAACATCCCAACACTTTGAAGGCTGAGGCAAGAGGATTGTTTGAGGCCAGGAGTTTGACACCAGCCTGGGCAACATAGCAGGACCTTGTCTCTACCTCCCCCCCCCACAAAAAAACCCCAGAAAAATTAGCTGGGCATGGTGGTACCTGCCTATAGTCCCAACTACTTGGGAAGCTGAAGCAGAAGGACTGCTTGAGCCCAGGAGTTGAGGCTACAGAGCTGACTGCACCACTGCAATCCTGCTTGTATGACAGAGTGAGACGCTGTCAGAAAGAAGAAAAAAAGAGAGGAAGGAAGAAAGGGAGAGAGGGAAGGGGGGAGGGAGGGAAAAGAGACGCTGGCTGTCACCCTCTCCTTAGAAGCCCTGCCTAGCAAACTCCTACCATGGTCCCTAGTTAAGTGGCCCTTCCTCCAGGAAGCCCTCCTGGGTCTACCCTCTCCTGACTCATGCCTGGACCTCAGTGCCTACAACAGAGCTGGCCTTAGTGGCACACACAGACAACTACTGAATAAACAAATGAACAAACTGACTATCTCCCCCACTCCCAGCAATCTTCCTGACCCGCCAGGACACCAAGCAAGAGAGGCTTCCTTGGTGGGATGACACCAGGGACCAACACCCCACCATGCAATGTGGGCCTGGAGGAAGAGCAGCAGGGGACTCCAGCACTTTATTCTGAACTAAAAGGAAAAACAAAACCCAGCTAATTTACAGAGCACTCCATCCCCAGACCTCTAATGCAGGACAGGAGGCAGGGGACAGCTGAGAGTCACCCCTCCAGGCCTGGTTGGGAGCCAGGAAAACTTGTCCTTCTTTGCTGTAGATAATATCGGTCTCTGGGGGACACAAGGCCAGGGCCTCGCCTACCCCTCACAGGGAAACTGCCCACCCATGTGGAAAGTGGGGCCAAGTGTCCCAGCTTAGAGCCAGCTTCCTACACCCGGAGAGAGAGGCCAGCTGCAGATAGAAAACCCTGCCTAGAAAGCATGGAAATACACCAGGTTGCCGGCTGCTGACTGTCAGAACCAAAAACATCTCCACTTTTCAGGTCCCTGCCTGGGCGAGGGTAGCAGAGGTGGCTCCATCAGGGATGATGTCCTATGCCCCAGACAGCCCTCTCTTCCAGCCCAGAACTAGTCCATCCCTTAACATACAAGAGGCAAGGGGCAGGGTGGGGTGGAGTGGGGGGTTATCTGTGCCCCAGGTGGCTCCCTCCTCCTCCAAGAAGGTGCTGGTGCCCAAGCCCCCAAGTCCTACCCCAAGGAACAGCCACCTGTGAAGCCCCAGCCAGGACTCCAAAAGGGGCCAGGAAAACCTCCATGCCACTGACTATAGGTTTGGGGAAACAAGGAACGGGATCAAAAAAGACCTGACTCAGGTTGCTATGGGTTTCAGAGCGGCCCAACCCCTCAGAGGGGTGGCCACTCATGCAAGTGGAGAGAGGAACAGCCAGCCAGCTCCCGGCGATTTCCCACTCAGAGTTTCATACACACAACCCCTTCTCCCGACCCTTGCCCTTCTGCCACCCTACAGGATGCCCCTCAAAGACAAGTAAATACGGGAGTGACTGCCCCATCATATGCCCAGGGAGCAGCTGTCACCCAGAAAGTCCCCCAAGGCTGTGCAGAGTTAGGTAGAGAGGAAAGGGATGGACTGGAGGGCACTCCCCCCAGCCCTGGGCTATGGGGGGACTCCCAGGGAGGCTGTTCCAAGTATCTGCAAGGCTCACATCTAAGGCACAGGCTCTGGCCTTGGGACAGGGTATACTGCAATTCGTTTAAGGTCAAGATCCTAGGTTTTCTGGATTTGGGGCAAATGACAGCTGCCCCAGTTGGCCCAGAGATGCCAATGGAGACAGAAGGCCAAAGAGTGTAGAGGGGAATTCAGGAATTTTAGGGAAAGAGGACGGACAGGAAAACACACGAGTACCAGAAAGAGGCAGAGGGGAGTCTGACTCCAGCCTTCCCAGCCTCCGCACGGGCAGGGTGGGGTGGGGGCTCACTGTTTATATCCCCTGTGAAATCTAGGTCATCCTCTTGTCGTTCCATCTAAATTTCTAGGCATTGGTAAAACTTCTAAAAACGACAACAAACTTGAAGTTTCTAGAATGTCTGCTGGTCTAGTCTAAACGGAGTCTCCAAGATCTGTCCAGACCAAATTAAACAACGGGAGCCCAGAAATGCCCCCCAGGCGCCTGGGGCGTCTAGGGCCCAAGTGGTAGGTCTGTGTGGCTGGAGAGACTACAAATCCTCGGGCTCTGGGACTGCATTTCAGAGAGTTCCAGACTGTCCACTCTCATAAGCAACTCAGAGAGCCTCCAAATTTGGGAAAAACCCAGAGGGCTTTAAAAAGAAAGCCACTGTTCGACCATTTTTCCTCAGTGGCTTTGTCAAAAGAAAGTTTTCTGGCTGGTTTTCTGGGATGAATTTTTGAAAAATGAAAGCTCCTGGGGCCCCAGCCTCTGGCAAGTCTCCCAGCAGAGTCCACTCACCCAATGCTGCTCACCCCTGTCCCACCACTCTGCACGTTCCACATGCCCTTAAGGGTCTACCCCAGCAAAGACACGGCTCCTCTCCTTGGGGGGAGAGGCCAGGTCCACAGAGAGGACTTAGTCTGACCTACAGGAAGGTGGAGCTCTGGCCTAAGCTTGGGGCCAAAACAGATCCCTTGAGAGTCTGGTCCCAGGTCCTCTTTACCCCATGAAGAAATTTCAGAGCAGCAGCCCAGCCCCATCCCCAGCCCAACAACAGAGGGGACGAAGGGGCATTTGGCTGGTGGACAAAGGCAAAGGGGTGGCAACAGTGATGGAGGGCTGAGCCCCAGTTGCCAAGTCTGACCTCTGAATGTTACCTCCCCAAATCCCTGGGCACAAAAGAAATGGAAGATGGCTTGAGCCGGCAGTCCTGACTACTTGGGAGGCTGAGGTGGGATGATCACTACAGCCCAGGAATTCAAGGTTATGGCAAGCTCTTGACCATAATGGCAAGGTTATGGCAAGCTTTGACCAACTCCTGGATGTCCAAACTCCTGGATGACAAAGGGAGACTCATCTCTCAGTGAAAATAAAAGAAATGCAAGGTGGAGAAAGATGGGACAATTCTGCTCTCCTGGCAAGGTACAGCTCTTCCCTCTCAAGGGGTAGGTGAGGCCACAACCCACCGGGCTGAGAAGTCCCTGGCTCCTATGGGACAAGCACACCATCCACACAGTTGCATTTGCCTGGTGATGCCACCCCACAGCAGGTGCACCAGGCACTGTGCTGCTGTGCCCACCACTGACCCTTGGGGGTGTTCCTCCAGTCAACTTGTTTTTCTAGACACTGTGTCCCCCACAGCTACCACCCCAGGCTCCAGGCTCCCCGGGCCCTGGGTGGCATGGTGGTGTTCAGCTGAAGGGCCCTTAGGACACAAGAGTGGCACATAGCTTTGGCCACGTTAGCTGTTATCTCGATGCCAGCAGAGATGGGACTGCTCCCGCTCTAAGCCCAGCTCTGCACCACACTTGACTGAGCCCTTGCAGAAGCCTGTTGGACAAGGACATTCAGGCCAGCAGGCGTCCCTCCCTGACACAGACGCCCCGCTGTGACTGCCTTGCAGGCCAAGGCTGGCCGGCAGAGCTGAGGGCAAGCTGCCAACCACACTCCCATTTTCACAGTCCAGTCACCCAGTTGCCATTAGCACTTGGCCTTGAGGATGGGCACGTGGACCATGTATCTGTGGACACTCTGGGGAGTGGGAGGTAACAGAGGAGACCAGGACAACCTCCCATCGAGAGGAACTTGCAGGCCACCTGACCCCAGCCTCCAGACATAATGTCACCCTGGAAGAGCGAGGGCTCCTCTAGCTTTGCTACCAGCTCGGTGTTTGCCAGCCTCAGAGGGACCCCAAGGTAGACTCTGCGGACTCTCTGTGTCTGCAGCACTTGTCATAATTAGTGCTGACCACACTGTCCAGCCTCATCCCCACAGTGGGATAAGACCGGCCCGTGACCTTCCATCACCTAGATCTGTACATTTAAGCATCTATACCTAAACCTACGTGTCCTTTGCAACACCCCCCACCCTCCCAGGAAGCAGGACCTGTGCTAGGTGCTGGGGGTGCACCTCTCTGTATTTCCAACAACCCTTGGAGAGAGCTGTTTCTAACCCCACTTGCCAAAGGAAGAAACTGAGGCCCCAGGGCTGAGAAGTTTACCCTCTGCCATTCAGCTTTCAAACGGTGGAGCAGGGTTGGTCCGAGAATCCCACCACATGGCCTCTAAGAGGCCACATCCATCACTCCTCTGGATGCAAACTCTGCCCACCAGCCTCCCTCAAAACCTTCCCAGAGCTGCATCTCCCAGAAAACATTTCCAGGCCAAGGTTGCCCAGAGGGGGTGTCCTGGTGTTTATCCACCTCTCTCCAGATGTCTAGCCCAGGCGACCCCTCAGCCTAGGGGCAAGGCCGACCACAGAGGCACCTGGGCACTCTAAATGAACCTGTTCAAGGTCAGGATGGTGAATCAGCCTAATCCCGGGCTCTGGACACAAAGAGCACCAAGTCAGTGAAGCCAGTGGCTGTGGGACCAATAAGTGAGACCCGGCCCCCTCTTAACCTTGCAGAGCATAGAACCCACTGTGCCCCTGGAGTCTGGGGACGAAAGTAATCACCCCCATGGGTCCTGCCTCCTGCCAGGGAGGTGCTATTCACTGGAGGCCTCAGTCTTGGCTGAAAAGCAGGAGTCATCACACCAGAGACCCGCTGGCATTAATTAGAGACAGGTCTACACCCATCACCAAGCAACTGGCCTTCTCCTCCAGGGAGAAGAGGGGCACCTGGGTGCAGCCATCACCAGCACCCCCATCCCGGAGGTGTTGAGCACTCAGACAGGCAGTCCTTCCATCCAGGAGCACCTCCCAGAGCCGACCCCGCCTCTAGCACACAGCTCCAAGGGTCTTCCTTGGGTGACAGGGGAAGGGCAAGTGTCACACAGCTCTAGGACTGGAGAGTTTGGGTCTCAGGCCAGACTGTTTCAACAAACATCAAGGGCTTTTGGATTCTTTCTCCCTGTGCAAATCTGGTTACAGCAAACACTGCTGAGGAAAGTGGGCCAACAGCTGGCACTCGGAACGGCTCTCGCTACACAAAGCCCCAAGTTGTAATCGTGTTTGCGATAACAGATTTGGCCTGCATTCACAGGAACACACCGTCTAATACCGTGCCTCCGCCAACCAGGAGTGAGACAGAGGAAGGGGTCACCCCTCTCGCCACCCGGTCGTGGGGGAATGGTGGGTGCCCTGATCTTCTTGAGCCCAGTTTGTGCAGTGGAGAAGTGGGAAATGAGGCTTTCTAAAAACCACGTCAGCCAAGATACTAAATATTCTCCTTGCCCTATATGGGGTTCTCCACAGAGCCCTGGGAACTTTCTTGAAGGGAAGGCAAAGGCAGGATGCAGGAAGCTATGTCCAGGGAGGACACTGACACCCCTTCATTTCCTGGTGATTGGTGGAGAGCCCCTGAATCCCACAGACCCAGACAAAACAGCAGACAGAAAGAATCCCCATGCAAAAGGCAACCCCTCCATGATGGGGTCCAACATTGCCACACTCGGAGATGGGGGACTCCCTCAGTCCTCAAGGGGGTAGGGACAGGGAAGCCCTGGGGGAGGGGTCAGGCAGAGAATAAAAAGATAAATAGAGCCCTCCAGGGAGGGGGCAGATGCACCAGGGACGTGGGGCATTGGTGGAAGTTTAACTCCAAGCACCTGCTCCACACAGCATACACCCCCCCATGGGTGGCGTCCCACCTACACAGAAGCGGCACGCTAGTCTGGCCTGGACACATCCCCAGCCCCACATGCTACCCTTCCCTGTATACAGCCACTAATCCACACCTCCCAGAAACACCACGACCAGGGCCCTCTGGCCCCACTATGGGGTTCCAGGGCAGCAAGTCTTCTCCGTTTGAAAATCCCCCCCGAGTCACTGTGGCCCAGCAGCGCTTGCTCTGCTTGGGGTGGCCCCTGCAGTCTCCATCCCTCAGCAACCAATATGTGCTTCATGACAGTGCCACATCCGCTGGCCTCAGGAACCACAGGGCGGCTGCCAAGGAGCTGGCTGTTTCCTCCCTACCTTTCCACCTACCTTGTAGACATACAGCCTCCGGGTGACCAGCCCCGAAGAGGGAGGCCTGTGCTCCTCCAGCTCCAGCTGCTTCCCGGGGACCATCGCACTGCTTGCGGGCATGCCTGGCCTTACGCTCTGGCCCATCTGGTCTTGGGAGCTGGCCCCTCCTATGCCCCAGCCCCTTCTCAGGCCAGCTCATGGGGCCTCCCCAGCAGCTGCTTGGCTGCCCCTGGCCAGAATGCTCGCCCCCTTCCTCCACAATCAAATCCCTACTCTCCCTCAAGGTCCACCTCCCCCATACGGACTTCCCCCCCGTCAGCCAGTGGCAACTTTTCCCTGCTCTGATTCAGAGGCTGCCAGCTCCCACTGCCTGTGGCCCTCCTCCTCCTCTGATCGTCCCTTCCCACATCCGTCTGTCCAAGGCTGCTGTGTCCCACAGGCACACCCTCCCCACCCACCAACTCCTAAGTTCCTGGGGCACCAGGTCAGCCATGCAGGGCCCTCGTGCACAATCACGCACACACACACACACGCTCACACAAACTCCCACTCAGCACGCCTGGGGGACTCTACAACCAGACCCCCCCCCAGGCAAATAATTCAGAGAACCAGAACATTGAAGCCCCACTCTCCATGCCTGAGAAACCTACCCCTAGAGTCAAAGGGCTGCCAACTTTTGCACCAAACAGTCTCAATGAGGCCATTGTCTTGAGCTAAATTAAAGGGTCAAGAAGGCGGCTTGGGAGGCCACAGCAGAGGTGTCTCCCGATGGGGGCACGGGGGGAGGATGGAGTTTCACAAAGGGCTCCCCGGACAGGGGCAATTGCAACCTCCATGGTGTAAGGCCAACAGGACCCCCTTGAACCTCACCTCCCTGCCCTGCCACATGGGGTCCGTCCAGACCCTGTCTTCTCCCCTGGAAATCCCCACACAGAATCAGAGCAGAGACCTCGACTCCCGCCGGCCAGGAAGGCAGTGTCCCCAGGGCGCAGGACCTGAAGGGCAGGCCTCTCCCTCCACCAGCACTTACAAGGAAGGAATCAGATGGACCAACCCTTGCCACTCCGGCACTAAGATGGGGGGAGGGGGCTGCAGGAGCAGGAGTAGGAAGAGCTGCAATGCAAAGCTCAGCAAGCGACCCCAATATAAGGATGAGCTCTAGGACACCCAAATGACCAGGGGCAGATCACCACCCTTGCTATGGATAATGGACCCAGACCTCCCTTGCTACGGATAATGTGATGGAAGGTGTTAGAGTCAGAAGAAGTGTTCCCACCACTGAGCTGACAAAATAGAAGCAATGATGTCTCATGCTTTGCAGTGTGTGCCGGCCACTGGTCCCTGGGCCCATCCCTCCATCTCTCCAGGTCCAGTTCAGAAGCACAGGGCTGGCACTCTGCTTGGAGTCCAGCCAACCCAATCCTTTGGTCCCCTGGAGGCTGTCCTCTGCTGCCCCACCCCCACCTCCCAGATGGGGCTGACCCCAGGTGGGCCTTGTGGACCGCTCAGCTCCAGACACCCAGATTCCAGTGCTGGCTCCCACCACGGAGGGCAGAGGACCTCAGCCCCATCACCTGGCTTGGCCTGGCACCTGGACCTCTGTTACTCCTTTCAGCCCCGCCTCTCCCTCTCCAGTCCCACAGAGGCCTCTGCCTAAGTCTGCCTGGGAGGGGCGGGGTCTCCAGGTCCCCGCAGAGGCAGGACCGCCCCTCAGAAAGCCTGGCCCTCGAGTGAGTGGAGACTATTGTGTGGGTTTCCCTTCCGACTGCTTTATTTACTCCCCAGATGCAGGCAGGACACAGAGGCCAGCACCGGCAGGGTAGTCACGAAGACTGCACGAAAGCGCGTACACACACAGGCCCACGGACAGGGATGCCGGACCCATGCTCTGAGGGAGAAGCCCCCCGAGTCTCTCCACTCTTTGTGAACCTCAAAGAGAGAAGAGAGCCCGCATGCTCTCCCTGCCCGCACACAGGCCCCTTAGGTCCCCCAGAGCTTGATTCTGGCAGGCAGATGAGGCTGTGCCGGGGCCTGGATGGAGTCCGTGGAACACCCACTCTGGACCCCGCCACGGCGCGGGCCGTGTCCTCTTGGCGCTCCTGGCCCGTGGGCTGCGCAACTTGGCGGCCCTGCCTGGCCTGGATTCGGTTCAGCTCCGGCCCGAACTGACGTGGGGGAGGGGAGGACTGTCCACCCACAGGAGGCGGCCGCCCACTCTGTCCGAGGCAGAACTAACTCCCTGCCCAGCCGCGCGGCCCGGGAGCGGGCTGATTTGTCGGGGTGAAACTGCGCTCCCTGGACAGATCTGAGGAAGCTCCTCGAGCCCTCGGCAACCACAAACAACAATAAAAGGAAGGAAACCCGGGCAGTGCGCGGAGCCCCGTGACGGTGCGCGGTCCCCCGGGCCCCCCGGACGGGGTCCTCCACGCGGGCTCCGCGCTCTCGGCAGGGGGGCGCCTCCCGCGAGGGTCCCCTAGCACGCCCGCGGCCGGGAACCCACCTTCGAAGTCCGAAATGATCCCGTCCAGCTGCGCGTTGACCGCGGGGTCGGACATGCTGGCTGGTGGGCAGTCCCGCGAAGGGCGGCGGTGAGGAAGCGCCCCCGGCCGGGCTGGGCCCTGCACGCTGGCTGGGGCGCCCTGAGCTCCCGCCGCGCAGAGCTCGCCGCCCGAGCCCCTCGGCCCCCGGCTCCGCTGAATGAATGGGGGAGGAAGGCGGGCGCCGCCACCCCCACCCGCCCGGGCCCCCGCCCCGCCCCCACCTCCCGGGCGGATCAGGTTCCCGCACCCGCCGACCGCTCTGCGGTCTCACACTGGCTGCTGCGCCCGCCTGTCAAAGCCTGGCCTGGGGCGCTGGGGCCTGAGCGGCCGCCGGGAACTGACGCGTCCTCAGCACACGATCCGCGCACCCCACTTCTCCCCGCCTGGCCCGCGCCCGGGGGACAGCGACCGACGCAGCCTCGGCCCCTCCCCGCGGACGTCCCGCTGCGGCCAGATGTGGGCGGATGTGGAGGCCGGGCCGCGGCGCGGCGCGGGGGCGGGCGCTAAGAGGGGGAGAGATTCCGCCCCTTCCCCGGGTTCAGGGCTGCTTCTGCGGGAGGTTTTATTTGGGCAGCCAAACAAAGTTTGAGGCCTCCACGCACTCCACGCCAGCAAGGGTTAAGCGGCGGCGCGCGCGGCGTGGCCGGCGGGCGGGATCCCGGGCTGCGGTTCAAGAGGGGCGCTGGGCGAGCCCGGCTAGTCACGCCGTCCCGACGGGAGGCCATCACATCCCACCCGCCGAGGGCGCCCCTCCAAGGTCGCTGCTGCACCCCGAGGCGGGGGGCACTGGAGAAAGCGCTGGCCCGGACAGGGACGGATGCCACCGCCCCCTTCCACAATAAGGGCCTCCAGGAGGAAAAAGTAGACTAGCAAAGAGGGAACCTTTCGCAAAGTCTGAAAGAAGGAGCTAGGCAAGGGGGGAAGCTGCCGAGAGAGCAGCCTCTTCCTCGGGCCAGCAGTCTACTTATCACCCACTTGCCAAACAACACCAAACTCTGTGACTGACAAGGCAGGCAGGTCCTAGGGGCTGGGGACAAGACGACGGGTTAGAATGACAACCTGAGAAGCTACAGGCTTTCCTCCCCGGGAAGGGCCCTTCAGGTCTGGCCCTTGCAACAGAAGGGTGTTTGCGGCACTCCCCCTGGCGAGCCAGGTATCCACTCCTTCCCGCTTTCCCTACAACCTGTTACCTTAGACCCAGGGCCTCCGCACAGCAGGGAATAACAACCCCCCACCCCCACCCCAGCAGGTGGCAGCTCTGCAGTATGGTCCCCTGAGTGTGTGGCATGGGAGCGCCAGAGAGCTCAGCCTGGGTCTGGGCTTGGTCACTGCTCACTCTCCTGTCCCTACCTGTCTGGAAGATCCCACCTGTGCAGAGGTGCTGAGACCTGCAGACCCCCTGGGAGGTGTGGACCCCTAGATGGGCACTGGGTCTCCTGCAGAGAATGCACCAGGTGTGATGGGCTTTTTAAGTAGTGAGTTCTTTCTTTTTAAAAAAAGCGGTCACTCCCTCCCTCATGCTTTGGATATTTTGAACTATTTTCCACCAAGTGAGCTCGTGGAGATGGGAACTGCAAAACCACAGACATTTCAGATGTGTGCACACCCTCGTCTGCCTGGGAGCCCAGGTCTCAGAAATGGAGTTATTACTGCCATTAATACCACCCAGGGCATTCCACACCAGCCTAGGGCATTTATTGTCTGAAAATCAGCACCTGGGCTGTCAGCCCACCCTGGTAGGGCCTTCTGTCCACCCTGCACTAGGGGACGTGGAAATCCAGTCCCTGAGAAATTTAGCCCAACAACTCAGCCCCCTGAGAAGATGCCAGGTCCCTGGGACAGTATCCAATGTGGGCCACAGCATTATTCACCGGTGTTTTTATAAAAAGCACCTGGTGGGTGCAGACACACCCATGCAATTGTTCTCCCTAGAGCTGGTGTGAGGTTCTTCCAGATTAGCGCAGGGTCAGCTTATTGTGCATTATACGTCTCCACACACAGTGGAGCCAAACATGCTTACACTTGTGTCCCTGAGGACCCCACCAGGGTGCACGCCTCAGCCACAAGGGAAACCAAAGGACAATGGCAAGAGGGAGGCCAGAGAGTGCCCACCCACTCCATCCCCAGCCTCTACCCCCTGCATTTTAACCACTCAGGCCCACGTTACCAGGCCCAGGAGCCTACAGGTAAGGCGATTCCCAAACTCCTTCAGGAAACTCAACCCACAGCATGGCCACACTCCCAGCCAGGAAGTTAACCCTTGTATCTAACTGACCACTCTAACTGTACATCATTTATTTCCATTGTTTTTTCTGTCCACAGAAAAGATGAGAAACAGCTGGACACCACTCTTCAAATCATAATTACCTTTTCCAAAGTCAAGGATAATTCAGTTGCTCCTTGGCCTTCTCTTTCTCAGCCAAAGTCATCCTTCCCCAGCCCTTTAATCATCCCCCAGGCTGTCCTTTGATCACAGCTGAAGGCTGGGTCCAGTCTGGGGCTCCAGAGTTTTAATGAGACCTGACTGCTATACAGTGGTGAGGGGCCTCCAGACCCCCTCTCCTGGGGCTGGACAAACAGTCCTGGCAGAGACGCTGGGCAGATAAGATGAGTAGTGGAAGCAGAGAGAGGAAAATAAGTGTAAATTTGGCAGGAACAAAAGAACTGTAAGGCCTCTGCTTGTTGTAATGGTGCATCCTTCCAAGGTCACAAGAGGAGGCAAGACCATCTGCAGGCCTGGCCTACCTCCCAGGTGCACCAAGAGAGGGCTGATTGGTGATCCCCAAAAGATATTCCCACCTGGAACCTCAGAATGTGATGACCTGGTTCCATGAAGAAAGTCTCTGCAGATATAATTAAGGTTAAGATCTCAAAATCATCCCAGAGTAGAGTGGGCCCTAAATCCAAGGACAAGTAAGTGTCCTCATGAGAGACAGAAAAGGAGGCACAGAGACACAAAGAGAAAGGTAAGTGAAGAGGGAGGCAGAGATTGGAGCGGTCCAGCCATGGGCCACGGAGCGTCTGAAACCACGAGAGCTTCAGAGGAAGCGTGGTGCTGCTGACTCCTGGGCTTCAGACCTCCAGCCTCCAGAACTGTGAGAAAACAGATTTCTGTTGTTTCAGATCCCTCCCCCGCCCCCGCCTCAGTTTGTAGTGATTTTGTTACAGCAGCCCATACAGGAACCTCACACAGACCTTAAATTCCCATCAGAATCATTCCTTAAGTCAAAGCTTCCTATTGCAAATTGTCTAATAAGTCAGAAAACCTGCACTGTCAGGTAGATCGCTGTCCTGAGGGAAGGGCAGTGGGAACAGGGGTCCCACGAAGCCCACTCCAGGCCTTTCTGGAAATGGAAAGGAGCAAGTTTAAAGAGTAAATTCCAATAAGTCAAGCCACCCTGGAATGAAGCTCACAGAGCCTGGGAAAAGAGGGAGGGAGGAAATCCACGGGCGGAAACAGCCGTTTGGCACATGCATCAGTATCCATGACCTGGTGTTCCCAGGTACAGCCCTCAATGGGACACTGAACTGGCAGGGAAGCAACTCAGCAAATGGGCTTGGAGAAGAGAGAAGGGTCGATGAGCCTTTGGATAGGATGTCCCATCAAGTGAGGGGATCTGTGTCCTCATAGACAAAGGCTTCTCCAGGGCAAGGGCCATATGGTCTCATCTCTGCCTGGGCCCAGCACACAGTAGACCAGTGAGCTGCAGTGCCTGAGCTCTGTCAGTGGCTGGGCCTTCCACAGTCCCCAGTCTCCCCTTAGGTCCCCATCTGAGTGGACGGTGCTGCCACCCATCTAGCCACTCAAGTCAATATCTAGGTATCACTTGAGTCCTCTTTTTTCCTCACCCCCAACATGCAAAACATAGTAAGTTCCTACCTCCAGACAATCTGCAGGTGAGTTTACGCTCTCCTCCTCCAGCGCTATGCTGACTAACCTTTAACAACCAGCAATCTGGAGTCAACAACCACCACATCTGTGCCCGATTTGTAGCATTTGCCTATTCCTGTGGTGTAAATACTCCCACCTCAGCCAATTTCACGTTATTGAAGGTGATGATGGGAAAAGAAGGCCAGTAGCTATCAAGATGGTGTTTCTACAATATAAATACCACCTCAAGAAAATAACCTCAAGAGCACAATCACTAAATGTGGCAAAAAAAAAAGCAAACCTAGGAAATGATGCATTTTTTGTATTTATTTCCTTTGTTTGAAATATAAACATATAATTACTGACAAGTAATGTATATAAGTCTAGTAGATAATTTAATTTCAGTGTATTTTTCTAATAAAGCGATGCATTTTTATTGTGATAAAATACGTATAAAATTTACCATTTTAATCATATTAAGTTTACAATTCAGAGACATTAAATAGGTTCACACTGTTATACAACTGTCACCACTGTCCACCTCCAAAACGTTTTTTCAGCTTGCCATTCATCCCTCAAAGGACACTTAGGCTGTTTCTACCTTTGAGCCATTGTGAATAATACTGCTATGAACGTGGATATGCAGGCCTGGCACAGTGACTCATGCCTGTAATCCTAGCACTCTGGGACACCAAGGCAGGAGGATAGCTTGAGGCCAAGAGTTCGAGACCCAGCCCAAGTAAGAGCAAAACCCCATTTCTATGAAAAAACAGAAAAACTAGCTGGGCATGGTGGTACAGGCTGGTAGTTCCAGCTATGTGGGAGGCTGAGGTAAAAGGATCACTTGAGCCCAGAAATTTGAGGTTGCCGTGAGCAGTGATGATATCTTCATACTCTACCCCAGATGGCAGAGCAGATCCTGAACCCAGAGCGGGGGGAAAAACTCACATGGATGTGCAAATATTTGTGGATGTACAAATTATCTGTTTGAATTCTTGCTTTAGGGTATATACCCCAAAGTGAAATTACTGTAGCCATATGGTAATTCTATATAATTTAAATTTTTTTAAAAAAAATATATATACAATTTGGCTTGGTGCCTGTAGCACAGTGGTTACAGCACTGGCCACATATACCCAGGCTGGCGGGTTCGAACCTAGCCCAGGCCAGCTGAACAATAATGACAACTGCAACAAAAAAAATAGCCAGGTGTTGTGGTGGGCGCCTGTAGTCCCAGCTACTTGGGAGGCTGAGGCAAAAGAATCACTTAAGCCCAAGAGTTTGAGGTTGCTGTGAGCTGTGATGCCACAGCACTGTACCCAAAATAAAAGTAAGACTCTGTCTCAAAAAAAAAAGTATATACAATTTAATTTTACACATTTTATATACAATTAATAAGTTATGTATAAATCTTACATTGTACTAGTTATGTATAATTTCATTTTTAATAATGGCTGTGTAGACAGCCAGCCCCCGGCTTTCTCTCAGCTGAACAACTTTTGCTGCGCTGCCGTCCTGGCTCTGGGTTCTGCAGGATCTCCTAATTGGCCTGCTGCTTCCTTTTGCTTCCTTCTACTCAGCTCTCACAGGGAGGTTTTACAGGTGGATCAGATGGTATTCCCTCCCTGGCCTCACTCATACTTTGAAAAATATGCAAACTCCTCACCAACAACAAGTCACCCTGCTGGCCTCCTTCCCGCCCCTGCCGCAGGACATTTATCTGCTCCCTGTACCCAGATGGCACCCCTTAGTCTTCCCCCTGCTGGCTCCTGGCCACTTTGGTCTTGAACATGGGAGGGACTCTTCCAGTGCCCCCCAGGACACTCCTAGAGACAGGTGCTTGTCGTCTCCAGGCGTGCAACGGGGATTCCCAAACATCTGCTCAATCCTGTGGAATGACAAAGTGCAGTCCCCTTTGCAGAATGGCAGAGTCACTTGATTCCTGATGGGGCACCTGCCCAAAGGGGCAGAGGAAACCACTGGATCGCTCACAGACTCTTTGCACGCCTGCCAGCCAGCAGGCAGACCAGTCCCCGCCTCAACATGTCCAGGGCCCTGCTTGGACCAAGCCCGTGGACATTGTCTCCCTCTTTGTCACCTGTGCTGGGAGCAGCACCAGTTGTGAACCACTGAGTCTCAGGACACTGCTCGTGTTTGAATCTTCCTATGCAGTGTGACTGTGACCAGTGTGAGGCCACAAACCCCCATCACACCCTCTGCCTGGCTGCTTAAATGTAACCAGGAGGTTTCACTTCAAAGGAGTGTAGGACTAATCCGTTCCCCAAACCTCCCAGTTATCACCCAGCCTGCTTTGTGCAAAAAATTTACAGCAAACCCTAAGCACAGCCTTAGGCTCTTATCTCAGAGGCAGGGGACTTTTTAAACAAAGTATTAGTCTTCTAACTTCATGCTTTCCCAAGAAGGCTTCTGGTCTTCAGAGCAGTAAGCATTTTGTGCCCTGCTCCAAGGCTCCCCACCCCCACCTCATCCCAAGCCCCCAGTCCAGTGCTTGGGCTGAATCAGCCTGGAGTTCCCCAGGCTCTGGGTTCTGCCCACATGACCAGAACTGCAGGAGGCTCCCATTTTCAGTTTCACTTGTAAATTTTACTGCAATCATATTAAATCTAATGGGACCCTGGGATCGGGCTAAAGGGGTCTGCACACGCAGAGGGCAAAAGGACTAGGTGGAAATTATGACCCTCCAAGATGATCCTCACAGCAGAGCCCCCAGCTTGTGTTTCCTGAGCATCATTTGTTTATTTGCACATCCAGTGAGCTTTTGATGGGACATTCAGATGCCTAGGATGCCACCGCTGGCTTTGTGAGTTACATCCAGACATGGTGGGGGAGGAAGAAGACTCTTCTCTTTATGGCTCATGTTTTCTTCTTGATTATTCCCACTGTACTTGTTCCCACAACCCTCCATTCCTATTCCAGCCCCCCAAGACATGGCTTTGGAACGGATCAAGTCCCCATCTCCCTAGCAACCGTCAGAGGCTGGAGGGACAGAGATGGGGTGGGAGATACAGTCACCAGTGCAGAAGAGAAACCCTCCAACCCTTCCAGGGGCTCTGCAAAGTCACACAAAGGGCCAGGCAGGAATGGCCAGCCTGGAATCAACCCAGCCTCAAGGCAGCCAGTGACTAAAACACCTCTTGCATCTCTGGCTGTACCAGCCTGCAGACTCCTCGCCCCCAGGGCTGCAAGGACACTTGGCTAGACCACATGACTGCCAGGAGAGCCAGGCTGTCCCAGGGGCCCTCCGTGTCTTGGCCTCCCTCCATTTTTCTCAAGCAGTCATCCTGCTCTACACGCTCTGAGGCTGGAGGCAATATGCCCCCGGTGCAGTGTGGGGCCATGGGCTGAGTCACCAGCCTGCCCTAGTTCCACGTCAGCGGGAACAACAGGAATCCAAGCCGAGAGGAAAGCACTTATTTTTAAAGTCACCACTGACCTAGACGAAGTCGTCCCCAGAGAGCACCCCTCCCTGCCTGCCTTTGTGGATTGCTCCAGCAAAGCCCTTCTCACCCCCCAAGACTCAGCAGGTGGAAGGAAAGAGGACTGAAGTGGGAGTGGCAGCCGGGAAGGGTGGAGAGAAGAAGCCTCCCTCCCTCTTCCGCAGCAGCTCAGAAGGGCCTGCAGGGCTCTCTGCCACCTACCACCCTGCTGGAGCCCTGTCTCAATACCTGTCCCCTAATCACCCACCCACCTGCTCCTGAACATCTCCAGGAACAAGGAGCTCAGTACCTGTCAGTGCCACTCGTGAGATCTTTAGCAGTTTGGGCAGTTTAAAAAAGAAATAGAGTTAAAGTCAGCCTGACTGTAGCTTTCGCCCAGGGAAACAGGTTGCCACTTCATTCTTTCCCAGAGCATAGAGTGTCCTCAGCAAAGACGGGGAATCCTGGCTCAGCGCCTGTGGCTCAACAGGCTAAGGCGCCAGCCACGTACACCTGAGCTGGCGGGTTCGAATCCAGCCCCGGCCCGCCAAACAACAATGACGGCTGCAACCAAAAAATGGCCGGGCGTTGTGGTGGATGCCTGTAGTCCCAGCTACTTGGGAGGCGGAGGCAGGAGACTCGCTTGAGCCCAGGAATTGGAGGTTGCTGTGAGCTGTGATGCCACAGCCCTCTATCCAGGGTGACAGTTTGAGGCTCTGTCTCAAAAAAAAAAAGACAGGGAATGCTGACTTTGGGAACCTAAGAGGGACAGAACAAAGGCTGCTCCGGAGCCC